>VZSC01006340.1:39924-63509 GCA_013398225.1 Steatornis caripensis | reverse complement strand
CGCCGCTCACGCCGTTCCCGGGCGGCTCAGCGCACCCGGCCCCGGTTCCGCGGTCAGCACCGGCCTCTTCGCGGAATCTCCGGGGCCGGGGGCTCCTCGGCACGGCCGCAGGTGNGCAGCATATGCACCTTAGACAGCAATTCTGTTTCCAGTCCTGGGGCCCACAATGTTTAAAGGAACCTTTACATGGAAAGGTTTGTGTTTAAAAAGGAAGTTGAAACAGAGGCAGTGCAGAAGTGCAGCTTTGGAACGTGAGGTGCTGGGGAATGTGATCAGTCAGGGCATAAGCAGGCACAGATCGCTGATGCCCTTCTTGCATTCTTTTCCTAGGTGGTAGCCATAGTGATGGACATTTTCACTGATGTGGATCTGCTGTTTGAGGTGTTGGATGCTGCTGCCCGCAGAGTGCCTGTGTACATCTTGCTGGATGAAATGAACTCTCAACTTTTCCTCGATACAGCTGCTAAATGCAGAGTCAACCTTAACTATGTGGAGGTGAGCAAACCAAAGACCTGCCCTGCAGCGTTCCGCGGCTGCGGCCGGCACGCCTCGGTGCGCACACAGCGAAATGACACCCTCCGACGCAGACGGCAGCAGGCAACGCCCTCCCGAGCGGCTGGCTGCCTTCTGGCAGCACGGCCGAGCGCCGCCGTCTCTCCGTGCCGCGGGGGCAGCGCAGGGCCCCTTCCGAAGGTCCCTCACAGAGCCGGGGCGCCCCGGGCAGCTGTGCCGCCTCAGCCGCGAGCGGCGCGTCCGGTAACACCGGGAGCCCCTCCTGCCCCGCCTGGGTTTTCTCCCTGTGAGCGGTGGTTTGGGGAAAACCACAAGCATCGTTGTGCTTTCGCACCAAATGTATTTCTTCACCGGTACTATTCTTCCTGCTTATTCATGAATATACCGATGACCGCAAGTCCTTAGGGAACTGAAGTCACTCCTCTTACTGTCATAACCACCCCACTTTGCCTTCCCCCTGTATTTCCTGACCTACCTTCCCAGCCACAAATTGTGGGATGGTGGAAAAGTGTTCTGACAAAGTATGGTGTGCCAGTCCTGGTTGCACGTACTTTCTCTGACCACCCTAAAGCACGCCGTGGGAAGGAGTTCTGCAGAGTAAGTACAACTGAGAAAAAAAAAAAAAGTTCCCTGGTGTTCGATTTGAACCCACTACCTACTAGTTTAATTTTATGCCCTTTTAGTTCTTGTACTGGAGGGGAAAATGGGCAGCTGTCCCTGGTCACATTTTGTAGATGTCTTCTCTAGACTAAAGAGTCACAGTTCAGATCTGTAATAGCCTTTTCCAAGAGGCGAGGAATGAGACTTTCATGTTCCCAACACATTCACGTTGTGAATTCCCTCTGAATCTGTGTAGTGGTGTTATTTTCTCTATTCCTTACCTAATGACGCTTAGCATTAGCTGACACTTTTCCTTTAAAGGTCCATCTTCTCCTTCTTAAATTACAACAGTATGGAGGTAATTATATTCATCAATGAAATACAACATTACGGTCGTTTTGCCACTTTGTATCTATCAATGTTATATTCCCTCTGCAATTTTGCTTGTCCAGAGGGTATCATAAGGTTCTGCTGCTGCTTCTTCATTTTTTTTTTTGTAGTTGGCTCTCATCATCGCTGTTCTGAGCAAGCTGACGTTACGAGCAGTTTGCTGTCTGCATGACCATTCATCCCCTTTATGGGTTATATCTGAATATGTCGAATGTGTCGGTCTCATATCCAAGAATGGATGGAACTCCGGGAGCATTTCATTAAAATGAAAGACACTACTAAAATAGTTAAAAGCAGGTACATAGGTGGCTCGAGCACACCAAAATGGAGGTATATAGTGGGCCGTTTTTTATTTTAAGAGAAAAAAGACAGAATGTGAATTAGAGTGGGAAGATAAATCTAGACACTTCAGACTACAAACACGGCTACATGTGTAGACTATAAAGACAATTATCTCTTGGAATGCTTTGCACAGGGACCTGTTGGATTCAGTTGCTATCTCTATTTTAAGACCATTTTTTTCCTGTTGTACCCACTTGGGCTTTATCTTGAAACTATTCCGGCTTCGAGAGCGATAGTACGTGTGGGCCTGAAGTCTTTTTTAATTCCTCCCACATCCGTGGCAATCCCTTCCATTTTGGGAGTAGAAGCGTTGGATGGCAGTAACACTAGCAGCCACTTTCACCCACTATACTCACGCTTCCTATTAATGTGACTTTGCATGAGTGGTCTAGGACAGCCAAGCTCTTTTTTTGATTTTGAGGAAGCCTCTGTTGGCATGTCAGTGCTGGGGCCCCAAGAAAAGTGTGTCCGAGCATTTACATTAATTGAGGGTCAGAAGCCAAAGTGCTTTGGAGTTGTTTGCACATCAGTAGGATATTATTTATTGAGTTGTACTTGGGGCACAACAAGCTTTTCTTCCAAAAATTGGTTAAAATCAAATTTGTCTTTAGCGTCAAATAGCAGGTTCCCTAAAGACAATTGTCAAATATTGAATATGAGCCCCTTCAGCGCACATTTTTCACAACAGCAAGAGACTGAAGAAGCAATCACGTCCCATGTTTTTTATTTCTTCATGGATATCATGAAGACTTGTCTGACTTCTGACCACGTTACAACAGCGGGATACCTATATAGTTGCCTGCGTTCCACTCATACCCTTCTTCTACTCATATGCTGAGGTTATTATAACACTCAGTTTATAAGGATTCAGAGGGTGCATATGCTTTTTGGTTCAGTGCCATATTGCGCACAGTAAATAATTTTTGTAGCATTTGGAAATGAGTTTTAATGCAGTCCAGACAATAATCAGCAGCATTGCTCTTTAGAGGTGGAAGCAAAAAAAAAAGATAGCCTTAAAACAGAAGTAAAAATTAAGCTCAGCAATCGGCAGCCTAAAAAATAAAGTTGGGCGTTCTGTTAGGTGCATCATCCTCGTTCGTCACAGTGCTGCCCGACTTGATTTGTTCGTTATTTTGCCCCAAAACATCTAACTGTGTTAAAGTAATGCTCAAGCCATTACTGCCTTTGCCTAATTTAAGGCTGCCCCATCCATTTGGAATGAACTTTCTCCAGCATTACTCTGTGTGCTTTAAATCTCTTCCCTTGTGATTTTGCCATCACGAACCCCGAACTCTCACCATTTATGAGGCTGGATGTATCAGTGGAATGAAATTGTTATTCTTTTCTTACAGCTCTCCCTCCCCTCATGGCTCGTCGATCTCAAAGCTCCTCGCAGGGGGACAACCCCCTTGACCCTAACTATCTTCCCCCCCATTACAAGGAGTATTACCGCTTAGCTCTGGATGTGCTTACTGAAGAGGGCAAAGAAAGTTACCAACGCTTCCTGGCAGATGAAGCAGCCCCTGATTTTCTTTGCAACTCGGAGGTGGATCACATCATACAGAATCTCCAGAAACCTCAGTACGCCAATCAGGAAGGTAGCACAGACACCGCAGGTGACAATGACATGGATGGATCCTCTGGGACTTACTGGCCCATGAACTCAGACCTTGCTGTTCCTGAGCTTGACCTGGGCTGGCCAATGGTCTTTGGGTTCAGGGGAACAGAGGTGACAACCCTTGTGCAACCACCACCCCCGGACAATCCCAGCATTAAGGAGGAGGCTCGCAGAATGATCCGAGCAGCTCAACAGGTGAGACGGTGAAGAGCCCAGCTAGAGCACGGTAAAGTTATATGTGTGCAAAAGATGAATCAGAATGCATCAGGCCCTCTGCTAATTCCCTTAACTTTGCTCCCAGGGTCTGACAGAGGGGAAGGATGATTCTAAAACTGCCATTTACTGCATCAAAGCTAGCCTCTACTCTCTGGTCTCATGGAAAAGTGTGTAAGGCCATGCTAAAATACACCAAGAGGTTGCAGAATCACAGAATAGTTGAGGTTGAAAGGGACCTCTGGAGACGGTCTAGTCCAGCCCCCCTGCTCAAAGCAGGGTTGATTAGAGAGGGTTACTTAGGACACGTCCTTGAGTATCTCCAAGGATGGAGACTCCGCAACCTTTCTGGGCAACCTGTTCCAGTGTTCAGTCACCCATATAGTAAAAGAGGTTTTTTTCTTATGTTTAACTGGCATTTCCTGTATTTCAATTTGTGTCTTGTGTCTTGTCCTTTCACTGGCTACCACTGAGAAGAGTTTGGCTCCATCTTCCTTACACCCTTCCATCAGGTATTTATACTCACTGATAAAGTAAGAGTTGGGAAGGCCAGGGAGATAGAGCTTTGAAGCAACTTCCCATATTACCAGCATATAGATGCAGCTATATAGTGGCTGACTGAATGTTGGCCAGGAAGTTATCTCAAAATGGCACGGGTGTGTTGGAGGAGGTGAGCAGGTAGTGGCCAAGCAGCTCAATACAACCTTCCAGCGTGGTTACGTGACCAAAAAAATACCTACTATCATTGGATTAATGAGTTACAGAAAGCTCAGTGGCAGTGAGGATTTTCCCCTCACCTCTCACCCTCATATGCAGCATATGCACCTTAGACAGCAATTCTGTTTCCAGTCCTGGGGCCCACAATGTTTAAAGGAACCTTTACATGGAAAGGTTTGTGTTTAAAAAGGAAGTTGAAACAGAGGCAGTGCAGAAGTGCAGCTTTGGAACGTGAGGTGCTGGGGAATGTGATCAGTCAGGGCATAAGCAGGCACAGATCGCTGATGCCCTTCTTGCATTCTTTTCCTAGGTGGTAGCCATAGTGATGGACATTTTCACTGATGTGGATCTGCTGTTTGAGGTGTTGGATGCTGCTGCCCGCAGAGTGCCTGTGTACATCTTGCTGGATGAAATGAACTCTCAACTTTTCCTCGATACAGCTGCTAAATGCAGAGTCAACCTTAACTATGTGGAGGTGAGCAAACCAAAGACCTGCCCTGCCCCGAATTTGCATCCTGAGGGGGATATATCCTGGGACACAGAGGGCTATTCTGACAGTAAAAACCTGAGAAAGGGGCCAGGGCCTAGTGAAAGATGAGTACGAAGAAAGCTAGGAGACAGCTGGCACAACAGTACTGGGCTGAGGACACACTAATAGACAGGTTTATCCATTGGGTACGAAGACACACTCACCAGAGCTGAAGTATAAAAATGGTGGCAGGATGGAAGTTAAAGGAGCGAGGGGAAGAAGGAAGGGCAGGGGGAGAGAAGTAACAGCTTCCAACTGAGTCAGTGCCTTGTCTGGTTTGCAGTTCCTAAGGGTGAGGACAGTTTCTGGCCCAACCTACTACTGCCGCACAGGGATGTCCTTCAAAGGCCACGTGAAAGAGAAATTCCTCTTGGTGGACTGCATGGTGGTGCTGAGTGGCAACTACAGGTGAGAAGCCCTGCAATGTTACATGTTCTAGTTTCAGTGAGAAAGAGGCTGGTTAACTGGTAAAGCAGTGCTTCGGCACTTCCAAATGGTAAAGCAGTGCTTCAGCATTTCCAAATGAACATCAGCGACAAAAGTTTTTCTCACTGAAGGACACTGAACAGCAATTTTCAGGAAAAATACACCATTTTGCAACTAAGGTAGATACACCAATTAAACAAGCTCTCGTGCCCAGATCCCTGGAGCTAAGCTTCCTTCACATCAAGAATGTAAATGATCTGTGAAAAAGATGCAGTAATTATAAGGTGTTGTGGGTTAACCTTCATACGCAGCTAAGCCCCACACAGATCTGCTACTCACTGCTCTCAGCAGGATGTAGGAGAGAATCGGAATGGCAAACGTGAGAAAACTCGTGGGTTGAGATAGACAGTTTAATAGCTAAATCAAACCTGTTCATGCAAGCAATGCAAAATAAGGAATCCATTCACTGCTTCCCACTGGCAGGCAGATACCTAGCGACTTCCAGGAAAGCAGAGCTTGACTTGGGGAGACCAATGCCAGAACAGTGAGGGTCTTCCTCCTCCCTGCACAGAGTCACAGAATTGTTGAGGTTGGAAGTGATCTCTGACAGTAGTCTGGTCCACCCGCCCCTGCTTAAGCAGGGTCACCCAGAGCCAGTTCCCCAGGACCGTGTTCAGACAGTTTTTGAGTATCTCTAAGGAGGGAGACGCCACATGGTCCCTGGGCAACCAATTCTAGTGCTCAGTGATCTGCACACTTAAGAAAGTGTTTCCTTCCGCTCAAATGGAACGTCCTGTGTTTCAGTTTGAGCCCATTGCCTCTGGTCCTGTCACTGGGCACCACTGACCAACCCTAATCCAACAACTTCCTTCAAAGCAGAATAGTTAAAGAGACCAAGGAGTAGGTCTTTATGTTTGAAAAGCAAGTTACTTGTATGGAATTACCCATGCTTTTATTGTTAATAACTATACTATACCCACGTTATGCCTGAGTATCTCAATCAAGGGGTGTATTTTCTTGTATCCCATTTTCTATTGTTAGAGTGAAGCATATCTTATGTCCTTGCTCATAACCAAAATCTACTCCAGTCTGTCAATATCCCCTCCCCCACTGCAGCCTCAAAAACTCCCTCAAATAACCTCAGACAGGAAGGCAAACGTAAGCCTTTTGTATGCTGATTGTATAAACTTTTTGTAGCTCATTCTGAAAGTACTCATGTACTGTTTACTGGTAGCTGTCCAACATCCCTGCTCAAAGTCAAGACATCTTCAAAGTTACGTAGGGTTGCTTAGCGCCATGTCCAGTCAGGTTTTGAGTATCTCCAGGGATACAGAGTCCCCAGTCTCCATGGGCAGCTGCCCCAATGTTTGACTACCTCATTGTGAGGATTTTTTTTCTTCATATCTCAGTGATATTTCTCTTGCTACAACTGTATCTGTTGCCTTGTGTCCTGCAGTGTACCTCTGGGAAGAGGCTGGCTCCATTTTCCTTCTATCCACCCTTTACATAGTTGAGGACAGCAATCAGCTTATTGCCCACCCGACCCCTGCCATCCTTAGAATACTTTTCTTCAGGCTGAACAAGCCCAGCTCTTCCAGTCTTGCCTCTTACCTAGTATACTCTATCCTGCTGTCCATGTTGGTAGCTCTCTGCTAACCTTCCTCCACTTTGTCAACAGCTTTCTTGTACTAGGAAGCTTAAAACTGGGAAGCCATGCACCAGTATATGCTGGAGGCCACCCAGCTGGAAAGCAGCTTGGCAGAAAAGGATCTGGGGGTCCTGGTGGACACCAAGTTCAACACAAGCCAGCAATGTGCCCTTGCTGCATAGAAGGCAAATGGTATCCTGGGCTGCATTAGGCAAAGCATTGCCAGCAGGGCTGAGGGTTTGAAGGTTGATCCTTCCCCTTTATTCAGCAGTGGTAAGGCCACACCTGGAGTACTGTGTCCAGTACAAGAAAGACGTGGACATACTGGAGAGAGCCCAGTGAAGGGCCACAAGGGTGATGAAGGGACTGGAACACTTCATATGTGAGGAAAGGTTGAGAGAGCTGGGACTGTTTAGCCTAGAGAAGAGAGGGCTCGAGGGGATGTTATTAATGTATGTTGATACCTGAAGGGAGGGCGCAAAGAGCATGGATAGAGCCANCCACAAGGGTGATGAAGGGACTGGAACACTTCATATGTGAGGAAAGGTTGAGAGAGCTGGGACTGTTTAGCCTAGAGAAGAGAGGGCTCGAGGGGATGTTATTAATGTATGTTGATACCTGAAGGGAGGGCGCAAAGAGCATAGATAGAGCCAGGCTCTTTTAAGTGGTGCCCAGTGACAGGACCAGAGGCAATGGGCTCAAACTGAAACACAGGACGTTCCATTTGAGCGGAAGGAAACACTTTCTTAAGTGTGCAGATCACTGAGCACTAGAATTGGTTGCCCAGGGACCGTGTGGCGTCTCCCTCCTTAGAGATACTCAAAAACAGTCTGAACACGGTCCTGGGGAACTGGCTCTAGATGGCCTTCCTTGAGCGGGGGGGCTGGACTAGATGACTGCCAGAGGTCCCTTCCAACATCAACCATTCTGTGATTCTGTGAAAACTGGACTCAGTACTCCAGATACAGTGTCACAAGTGCTGACTGGGGCGAATAATCACTCCCAGTGACCTGTTGGCTGCACTTTTGCTATTGCATCTCTGCATGTGTTGAGCCACCATTGCTGCATAGGTGCTGCTGTCTTTTTTCATCTTGTTGCTTGCCAGAACCCGCAACTCATTTTCAGCCAAGCTGCTTTCTAGATAGTCACCCTCAGTCTGCATGGTGGATGGGATTGTTCCATCCCACGTGCAAGATTCTGTAGTTGTCTTTGTTGAATTTCATGAGGTTCCCATTAGCACATTTCCCCAGGCTGCTGAGGTCCACACCCTGCATGGCATATCAACTGTGCCTTGCCCCCATTCTGGTGTCATCTGCAAGCTTGCTGAGGGTGCAGACTGTCCTGTTGTCCAGGTCATTAATGACAGTGTTAAAGACTACTTCCCTAAGCCCCGGCCCCTGAGGAACACCACTTAAAACTGTCCACCTCAAATCACTGACCACCACCTGTTAAGCCTGACAGTCCAACCAGTTTCCCATTTGCTGTGTGGCACACTCATTGAGTCTGCAGTGTTCCAATTTGGCTACAAAGATACTTATGTAAAGGCCATGTGGAAGCCCTTGCTCAAGTCAAGAAAAACCTCAGCTTCTGCTGTCCCTTTGTCCACACAGCCAGCCTTCTGTTTGTAGAAGGCAATTAGATTGGGTCAGGCATGGTTTGCCCTTGGTAAATCTCTGCTGTCTGATCTCAGTTGTCTTTCTGTTATTCCTGTGCCTGGAAATGGCTTCCAGGAAGATTTGCTCCACAGTTTTCCCTCAGACTGAGGTAAGGCTGACCTGCTGTAGTTCCCTTGTTGATCCTTATGCTCTTTTAAAAGATGGGAACAACATTCTAGTTAAAAATCACAGAATCACAGAACAGTAGGGGTTGGAAGGGACCTCTAGAGATCATCTAGTCCAACCCCCCTGCTAAAGCAGGTTTGCCTATAGCAGGTTGCACAGGAACGTGTCCAGGCGGGTTTTGAATATCTTCAGAGAAGGAGACTCCACAAAAAACTGTATTACAACCCGAAGTAATTGCAGGAACATCTACTTCATATAAGGATTGTCATCAGCTCGCTCTCTTGCTGTTGTTACTACTGACTGGCTTTTTTAGAACATGAGTAATTAATTTATTGCCTTGTAAAATCCTCTGCAAAGATGTGATGCCAAATCAATTCATAACTATGAAGCTTGGGAACAACAGTGTGTAATGAATGGCTGTCTGAGCAGTAAATAATATCAGGATAGTTTTCTTCAGGCAAGAAAATGGTTTAATGTAAAGTGGTACAATCGAGTTACTTGATTCTAATACACAATCATTACTTCTATTTCTCTTTATAGTTTTATGTGGTCTTTTGAGAAGATTCACAGAAGCATCGCACACATCTTCCAGGGGGAGCTGGTGGCCAGCTTCGATGAAGAATTCCGAATTTTGTTTGCACAGTCAGAACCTCTTGTTCCTCCAGCCAATGTCTTGGCAAAGGCAGAGAACACATTTGCCATGACTCCTTTTGGCAATAACATGCCTTTCTTTCAAAAAAAAGCACCCCTGATGTTCCAGAGGGATGACAGTCTTTTTCCCTCCTTTATGGACAGAGTCGATCCAGACAGGTACTTCCTGTCAAATTTCAGGCGGGATGACATGTTGCGCCACACTGTGGAGGGGTCGGCCATGCGAATGTATAAAAAGGTAGAAATGGAGAATTCTCAGATGGATCCTGTCAGGGGTTTTCTCCGTTCCAAGCAGTTGGAGTTGGATGCTTTTAAGAGACACAGTTTTGCAGAAGGAACATTTGAAAATTTTGCTTCTTCTAAACAGTATGCTAGGCAGATGTTCATGAACAATATGGATGAATTTAAAATCCAGTCTAGCCATTTTCAGAAGGATCAGTTCTACCAATACCAGTTTGAACATCCCCATCTTTCCGGCAGACCTCAGGGACTGTTCGAGAGAATCCGAGGTGGCAGGCCAGGATTCAATGAACTGGAAGACTATGGAGAGGGACCCAGATACCCTGAACTTGAATCCAATTTTCCACAGGAGGGTTTCCCCTTAAGGCTGGATTACGTACCTTCAAATTCTTCCAGGGAAGTGAGACATGGCTCTGATCAGCTGAATCCTGGAGGCAACAGCCCAATGGGAATGATGTTAAGAAGGCAGAATATAGGACAGAAATTTATTTGCCAGACTTCTCCTACACAGAAACAAAGCCTCGAACAACGCCTGTTCTTACAAGACAAAGATGAGGACCAAGATGAGGACAAGAACACACAGGAAAATAGAACAGGTTTACGTAACTGGAGGATTTCTTCATACCTTAGTGCATACCAGTCTGAACCGGAAGAAGGTCTTCCAATGCCTATGGAATCAGAGGCATATAATGATGTTCTTGGGGATACCCTCGCAAAGCACCCCACTGACCTCATCCCAGCATTCAAATCTCCTATTTCTTTTAATAGCAAGTCACTGGGAATTGAAAGTGCCAAAGAATTTGCAGATCCTGATAGAGTAGGTGAAGAAACCCCTATAATTAAACAAGATGCCTTTAGATCCAGAATAAATCCTTTGATCCAGAGGAGCTCAAGACTCAGGTCCTCTCTGATTTTCAGTGCTGCCAAGTTAGATCAGCCTAACACCACAATAGAAAAGGTTCAGATGATCCAAAAAGAACAAATGTCCAGTGAGTTGACAAAAGACAGTGAAACTATAAAGACAGCCGCCTCATCTAAAGTGGCAGAACTTTTAGAGAAGTACAAAGCTGTGGGCAAAGACACAGAGCGAGCTACAGTGACTCACACCAAAGCTGTTGCCAGTTACCTACAGGAAGAATCACAGAACACAGAGAAGAAATGTACCAAATCCGTGCAATATAAGATTCTGGAGAGTAGGGTACTAGACTCCAAAGACTCTTGCAGTACTTACAAAGTGCATGGAGAGGCTGACAGACCATTTGTAACGGCCTCGTCGACCCCCCAGCTTGTCGACACATTGAGTAAAGATCCCCTAGCACATATTAGCACTAAGGTGGACAAATTATCATCTCGGTTTTACCCCATAGAGAATAAACCCGCTCTTCCAGAGAAGGAGAGTCTTATATTTGTAGGAGACACTCAGAAATTGACTCTTTCAGAGAAGAAGGAAAGAGTGACGTTCAAAGAAGACACTCAAAAATTAGTCAATACAGAACTGAAGAAACCACAGATTAGGACAAGTACCACATCAGTTCTTGAAAATTTATCTAGAAGTCACGGATCTGACAGCTCTCTCAATAAATCTGAGGAAGACTGTTCAAAACAAGAGCAAAATCCAATGGAATTTTTAAGAAAAGGGTCACTACGTCTGAAGCAGCTTTTGAACCCAAAAGGTGAAAAGAAATTGGAGGAGGAACCCACTTCTGAGAATGGAAAATCTGACAAGCAGGCTGTGGTTCTCAAACGATCTTCCATAGGGGACTGTCAGGAAATGATGGAGGAAGAAAAACCCCATAAATTTGCAACACCACTTCCTCCCAAAAGCAGCCAGCCAACACAGGGGAGATTTCCTTCATCCACAGCTAACATCCTGTACAGCAGCAACCTCCGTGATGATACCAAGGTGATTTTGGAACAAATCTCTGCAAACAGTCAGAAGAACAGAGCTGAACTGGCCAAGCAGCTACCATCCACTAGCAATCCTGATCTTTCTAAGTCAACTACAAGCTTGGAAAGGAAGGGTGAGAAGGAGAAAAGCTGTAACATCCACAGGTCAGAGAGTTTTGGGAGCCAGAAACGAAATCTTCAGCGGCAACCATCAGAGGATAGAGATACCCTTCTGAAAAAAATGGAGAATATGCGTAAGGAGAAGCGAGTCTACAGTAGATTTGAGGTCTTCTGCAAAAAGGATGAGCATACAAGTCAAAGTGAAGAGGAATATGACACAGATGCCAAAGACAAGAAGATGGGAAAATTCATGCCCAAAATCCTGGGGACCTTCAAGACCAAAAAATGATCATAGAAATACTATTTAATTCCATATAATCACTGACTGTCAAAGGAGAATGAGGAAGGAACTTTTTAAGATGGCTATAAGCACCATAGGCAATACCCTTCATGGTTAGTGAGTGGAAATGTGTTCAGCATAAGACTCCTGTGGCACAATTGGCCCAATAAAGTCATGTGGTATCAGGCAACCTTATTACAGTATGTGTCAAATAAAATTATTAAATTACCAAGATGCTTAAAACAAAGAAATAAGTAAGAGTCTCTTCATGGGGAATATTTTCAGCAGGCAAAAGAATTCCACTTTCAGAAGGAAAGAATAAAAAATAAAAAATTCAGTATTTGAGTTCAGTCCAGGAAAGAAAAAACCACACACACCCGCATGCGCATTAACTGGAAAAAACATTTAAAAAGCAATTGTTTCTCAGGTACACTTATCTTTTTATCTAATAACGAATCAAATAGAGGAGGCACCTTTTTGAAGGTTTACAGGAGAAAAAAATATTGTGAACAAGTTTTTGCCCTTATTGATGGTTATGGTCTTGTCTAGCAGTACATGCTGAGCTTTTCTATTTACCATTTTCTAAGCCTATTGGTTCTGTTTTGTTATTGGTTTGTTTCCTCATGTATAATGGAAGTATTGCTTTAGGAAGTGAGCTGAGAAAAGCAGCTGAAAGGCCATAAAAAAGGAAACTGACGTGCTATTAATGGAGAAAAACTGATTTCTAGGACCCCTTTTCAGCTGAGTCAGGAGTTTAATTAAGCATCTAAAATGCTGTCTTGGCCAAGTAGTAACTTCCTTGACAATGCAACTCCAATTCATTAATTGATTGTGGGGAGGAGAAGACTTTCATTTGTTAGCATATCTTTCCATGTGAAGACAAAGAAAGAAGGGCCATATAACAATGGAAGGAATAAAGCTGCTGGAATTTTCAAGCCCAGAAGTGTTTTATCTCATGTAACTTTCTTGTAGTAGTTTGGAACCAAGCTTAACCATGCAGCTTTAAACCAGTCCAGATTAGCCTGTAGGTTCATGCTGTTGTGCTATAGTGTCTTGCAGGACAGACGGTAGAGACAGAGGCTACCAAGAAAACGCTGGACGTTGTAATGTTCACTTACTTAGCTGTTAGGTTTTTTCCCTCAGCTTGGACTGTCTCTGCTTGGTATCCATCAGAATTGCCAAATTGGGATTTTTGGTTTTTTCCTGATCTTTGTGCCATAGTCTAAATAGATGACAGGAAAGAATGCTCTCACATGGAACTAAGCTTCTGAATTTCCCATTCCCTTTAGCTGGGGTTTCATGATTACCCACTTGTGACACTAGCTGCAAGCTCAGCAAAGCAGTTCAGGTACATGGCTGACAGATGGAAGCAAGAGGCTGCATTGGTTCCTGAAGGTAGCTTTAGTAGGGTCTTTAAAACTTTAGCTTTTTTTTTAGGATACCAGCTCCGATGGTATCAGGCTTTATATAATTTAGCAAGCTTTATATAATTTACATGTCTGTAATAATTAGGGATTATTTTATTGTTTGTTGAAAACCTTGGGAAATGAATGTACAGAAAGATATTGTCTGATCTGAAAAAAAAATAAGCTGTTTTCCATGTTAATACAGATGGTGGTAAAACCCTGCAAAAATCAAGAGGAATTATAATTTTAACTTGAGGAGGTAAACCTAGAAATAAAGTTGAGAGAGGAAAAAAAGGAAAAAAAATAGGAGGGAAGAAGGGCCCAAAATTGGAAAAAAAGCCGACATGGATTTCTTACGCTTATTCCATATTGAATAAATGTATACCATTTCAGATACAACCCACAATCTGTTACATACGTAGAAATTCATAAATGAATGTTGTAGGCATACTTATTTTTGTCTGCTCTTAGTAGTGTATGAGATCCAGTTACTGGTGGGTCCCAAAATGAACTGTAATGATCAATACAGTTGTTCTCTGTCAGATGATACAGATAGAGATTATTTAGAGAGGAAGATGGGCTATATAGATATATATCCTATGCTAGATATGCTAGCCCTATTTTGTATAATTCTTACTCACACCATTCTATACCTCTCCCGCCTTTCCCAAACCTCCCTGCTCCAGCATCATTCCGTAACAGACAACTTAGAAATCTAATTATTTCTATAGTCACAGATTACATGAACATTTTAGAATTTTGCTGTACTTGTTTAGATTTCTAGAATTTTATCTTGCTCAGCGTGGTGCATTCATTGTAAAAGCGTTGACCAGAACGAGCATGACTCATCTCTTTTAGCCGTATGTTGATTACTGTATGTTGTAGGTCTATACAAATATTGCAGCATAACTAATTCACTTGGTAATAACAAAAGCCACTTTAGGAATAACAAGTTAGGGTTACAGCCGATCACCCCTCAGTCTGAGACTAGGTTCACAGAGGATCTTAGATGTTGCATTGTATCATCAAATCGCTAGGTGGTAGGCTTTCAGCGGAAGTCACAATCCTTGAATTATGCTCCCTCTTCTGTGCATTATAACTGGCATCTTAAGACTCACAAGAGCCAACACGCTGCACAGAGCACTGCCTACACAACACGTTCACCCTGTCATTGCCATTTCCTATGTCTAGCTGTACCTGAGATAGACAGGAAATGCCTATTTTATGAATATACCAGAATAAACCAGGACTTCCCTGTGAGCTGCATTCCCAGCTCCCTAGTATTACCAGACTTAATTGAGCGCACCTGGTACCAGAAGTAAATGTACTATATTTTTACTTAACTAGCCTTTGGTGTTTAGGTACTAAAACATAAAATGGATATTCTGTCAATGCCAGTGGTACTCACATGTTGGAATTTAGTGCCTGAATCCCCTCTGTAACTGTAGTCTCAACGTTCATTTATCACAGGTGAAGTAAAATTTCAGGGACAGAGACTTCTTATAAGAGCTTCAGGTTAATGAGGAGAATGTATCAAAAATCAGCATTAAAACAGGAACATAGTTTTAAAGTTTACTATAGTCCCAATGCTGCCTGATAATAACTTCATGATGTTTCAGCAATATTATCTCTTGGAAAATTGCCCTCTGAAAGCAAAAAAAAAAAAAAATCATTAATTGAACAAGATAGATACCCTGTATTTTTACCTTTCACTCACAGCAAACTGATTGAAAGACAAAGATTTTCTGTGATGCAATATAAAGTATTTATTATTACGATACTTACAATATTTCAATATTACATGGTAGGCAAACTATTAAATATTGTAGCAGAACCCACCTATATTTAAAATGCTTTTCTACTTGATTTTAATGAAAATTAGCCACCATTAATTATGTTCATTTATCCCAGAAGAGTCATAGAAATTAGCGGAAAATAAAATGAAGGGCTTTAAGATTATCCGTGAAGAGTTTAATCATCTGGGTCTTCAGAGAACAGTTAGTTACCTGTTCTGCTCAACTCCCCCCCTCCCCCTCCCCCCCATTTAGGCAGTGCACATGAAACTGCTAAAGAATCACAGAATGGCCTGGAAGGGGCAGGACCTTGGGCGAGGACATCTTTCGCCAGATCAGGCTGCTCAAAGCCTCGTCCATCCTGACCCTGAACACTTCCAGGGATGGGGCATCCACAACTTCTCTGGGCAACCTGTGCCAGTGTCTCACCACCCTCTTTGTAAAAGATTTCTTCCTTATGTCCAGTCCAAACCTACCCTCTTTCAGCTTAACACCACTGCCCCTTGTTCTGTCACTACGGGCCTTGGTAAAAAGTCTCTCTCTGTCCTTCTTATAGGCTCCCTTTAAGTACCGAAAGGCCACAGTAAGGTCTCACCGGAGCCTTCTCTTCTCCAGGCCCAACAACCCCAACTCTCTCGGCCTTTCTTAACAAGAGAGGTGTTCCTGCCCTTGGACCGTTTCCTTGGCCCTCCTCTGGACCTGCCATAACAGGTCCATGTTTTTCTTGTACTGGGGACCCCAGAGCTGCATGCAGTGCTCCAGGTGGGGTCTCACGAGAGCGGAGTAGAGGGGGAGAATCCCCTCCCTCGACCTGCTGGCCACACTTCTTTCAAAGCAGCCCAGGCTGTGCTTGGCTTTCTGGGCTGCCAGCGCACATGGCCTGTTCATATCCACCAGTATCCCCAAGTCTTTCTCCGCAGGGCTGCTCTCAATCCCTTCATCCCCCAGACTTCATTGATACTGGGGGTTGCCCCGACCCTGGTGCAGGACCTTGCGCCTGGCCTTGTTCAACTTCACGAGCTTCACATGGGCCCTGAGTATATCTGAATATGTCTAAAGGCCCTGAATAGTTTGAATAGGTCTAAATACACTGAGGTATCAGAATATTGCAGTTTTCTGTAACTTTTTGCAATAATTCAAAGAAGAAATATTAACTGACAGTATTCATTGTTCTTATGGTATGGGAGCAAATAGTGCTGTGCCCTTGTCTGGTAAGACTGGAAGGGAAAGGGATTAGATTCTCTTTCCTGTTGGTTTGTCCAGAGGAAAGTACTACATTGTTCCATGCAATGAATAAAGCATTTCCCTTCAGCTGGGGTAACTGTTAAATGCCTGTAATCATAGAATGGTTTGGGTTGGAAGGGACCTTAAAGGTCATCTAGTTTCATACCCCCTGCCATTGGCAGGGACCCCTTCCACCAGACCTGGTTGCTCAAAGCCCCATCCAACCTGGCCTTGAACACCTCCAGGGAGCGGGCAGCCACAACTTCTCTGGGAAATCTGGTCCAGTGTCTCATCACCCTCATCGCGAAGAACTTATTTTGCTCTCATTTGCTGTTACTGGCTCAATTAGGGGACAGAGATGAGCTGCATTTCACCTGGTTAGAACATTTCCATATTCACTGCTTGTGTTGTTGGGAGGACTTTGGTATTGGAAGACTCTGCAGTGCAGATTTACATATGGTTCCATAGGCTTGGGAGTAACTGCCCATTGATGCTTTTGGATCACCAGCAGCTCCCATATTTGCAGTAATCTGGAACATCTTTTTACTGGACTTCAGAAGAGGACGAACATCTTTGCTGTGAAACTGAGTATTTCTTGGATTCTGTGTGAGAAAGAAAAGGCAAGATAGTAACCTGTAATCAGCATTCTAAAATACAAATGAAGAACACAGATTTTGCATCAGCTGAGAAATAGTACAGATAATGTTATATGAATAATAAACACAACAGATCGTTCTGTAAGATCAAAGAATAGGTTGGTGAGAATGATGTGAGGGAGAAGGGCTTAAGGATGGGTGTATCAAGAATGAGCTAGTGGCACTGGAGCAAGATAGGACAAAACAGTCCTGCACTGGAGCAAAAGTCCAAAGGCCTGTTTGACTAGTATCTTGTTTTCAATTGTAGTGAATGCTTTAAATGTATGTACAAAAGACAGATCATCATTCCCAGTATATCCTCCTGGCTTCTGCCAATCAGATGGCTTGGTGACTTTTTGAGTTGGAAGCTGCATATGGATACTGTGTTTATCAGCTCCTGTGGGGAAAAGTTAATAATTCCTTAATACATTACAATATGTAATACATTACAATACACTTGAATCTGCAGTTCAAGATGAGAGCTGTTTCACTGCAGTTTATGCTTTGTGAACCTCTACAGTTAACTGAAAGGCAAGAGTTTACACTCACTATTATGGCACTGGCTGCTGTCACCCCAGCCATTATAGGAGGCTTTCCTGGACAAATGGCTGAGAACGAGTTTCATGATCCTGATAGGATACTGAAAATGAATGCAGACTGAATGCAGAGCAAACTGGAATGTCAGAACTTTTCAGCTCCTGCTGAGCCTGAACAACAAAGATGGAAAGTCAACATTTACTTAACATAAGATCAACCACAGTACCAATGACCTTCTACCACAATATCCTGTCTCTGACTCTATTAGCCTCTCAGGGAACAAATGTAAAGCACAGGGCATGTGTAGGATGATCTTCTCCCTATTATGCTCTTCCAGTAACAGAAAGTTGGTCACAATTACCTAAAGATTCTTCAAAATGCATTGTTCATATATACATCTGCACAAGCAGCAATCTCCACAATCTCATTTAGTGGAGTAAATGGTTCCACACTTGCTTCACACTTGTGTGGAATAAATGGTTCCTCTCACTCTCAAAACATTTCGAATGGGATTCCAAAGCAGAGGGGCTGAAAGATGGCTTGCATGTGTGCATGTGGACATACTTGGAAGTTACTGGCAATCATGTCTCCTTTTAGCAGTTATTCATTTGTATTTTCGTATCAATCACAACAGTAAGAAGAGATCCAGTAGGAATAAGCTTGACTCTTAACGGTGTCTGCAGCTTGTTTCTAGCTTGAAATGGTTCAGATCATTCAGAGCTGTGTTCAAAGAAATAATGTGCTTTAAGGTAAATGTGATATTGCATGCTGACACAACGCACGTGATCCCACCCAACTAATCTTTGATAGTGGTGTCTGTCAGAAGTCCTTTCGTACAACTGTGCTTGGCATACATTTTGAATGGTTTGGAGCTCCAGGACATAGACACTCAAGTATTCTTTTGTGGGGATGTGAGAAAGTCTCACGACAAGTCAATCTTTAGTGTCACAAGGTAATCTGCGGTGCCGCCTTCCATATTCTTCCTCTGCCATATGCTTCCTCCTATCACCTTGTGTTGGCTAGACTCTCCTTGAGCTCATCAGCACACAACAAGCTCAGGAAAAACAAAAAGCAGGGGCAAGGAGGTCATTTAGGAACCTAGCAAGGGTAAGAACTTCTACAGGGAAGTGTGGCCAAGAACAGGGAAGAAGGAGGAGCAGAGAGAACAGGACTGATACCTTCACTGTTCAGCAACAGCAATCCATTAGGTTGATACCAGAGGTAGTGTGAATTCTCCAGCTAAGTTTGGAATATCCAACAGTCTCAATGTGGTTAAAAAAGAATTTGCTACCTACACACTTTGGACAGGACAAGCCATCATTGACAATAATGTAAAAGCAACTGATCTGTGATTCTCAAAGTCAAAGGGAGCTTTTGGCGCTGCTGACAATCTGAACAATGCAATAATCTGAAATAGTGTTCAAATCCTTGCTTGTCTGAAGTGATAAAATTGAAAATAGCATGGAGTCCAAAATAGCCTGTCCTCTAGAGAAAGGGCAGTGGAAAAAAAATCATATATCTCAGCACATCTCAAAAGATGTTGCATTAAAAACTCAAGATGGGAAAAAGAAGTAGAGGCAGAGAATCTGCAGAGATATTTTTACTTTTCCATTTGATTACAGTTAGCTGACATATATCATCCATTACAATTAATCTTTGTGAAAAAAATACTGCTAATGAGGCAGAGACCTAGATTTACAAAAGGGCTGTGTTACTTCACGTTCTCTGAAGTACCTAATTCTTGTAGTTAAATTCAACAGTCATTCACAGAACTCCTGCATAAAACTATAGGCATCAAAATGCTCTTGCTGCTCAAGTCACAGGTGATAGGGTTTTTTGAAAGACTGGTGTTAAGACTTAAAACTCCAGGAGAAAGTAAGTGTTTATAAACACAGACTAGCTGAAGATGAACATTACATATGCTGGAGATGTAAGGTTTAAGACACATCTGTGCTCTTGGCATTTCCTGGTGATTACTATAGATGGTCTTCCTCTCAACACTCTGCCTCATGCATAGAACTTAACTCAGGGTTGTAAACTTCATTAGTAGACAAAACACCTGAAATGTAGGTATTGCAACGATGAAGACTGCAATATGCAAGTTCCTATACGAATCTAGCGCATATTAGAGACAAGTTATGTCATTTCCCTTCCCAGCAGAAACTCTTCAGTTAGCACATTCTTCAGCTCTCTAGCAAAGGGAACATACTCTATACAAGCCCAACTGCCTTATCAAACTAGGTTACTGGTACCATTTGACTGACACTACATACAAGCAACAAAACTGCAGTGCACATCTTTGTCATAAGTAATTTTAACTGATAAAAATGTACTAATTTAGTCACAGAGCAGTATGTCTCGCCTCTCATTTAAGTATCTTCACAAAGTTGCAAATTAAGATATTTTGTGTCTGTATCATTTTGGTCCATGAAAAGTTAAGGGTTTGGAGTTTTTTTGGTAGCACTGCGACTCACATTATAAAGGTTCTGTAAACTTGTAGGAGGTAGCCGAGCATTTGCATTTGCCAATGTGATTTGTCTCTCCAGTGTCCTATTATTGGAGATTCTGGCCTGTTGAGAAGGTGGTGCAGAACACTTCCTGATCACAGCACCAGAATTTGCCTTACCTGCAGAAGAAAAAACATGAGAAAGTAGAAAAATCATGAGGACACAGAACACAGACTGAAGCAGGGACAGAACATAAAAACTGAGTCAGCCCCTGCCACCTCGCTTCATCTCACAAACAGAACAAAAATATTCAGAATAAAATCAAAGAATAAAAGCAAAGAGAAAACAGAAAGGAACACAGAATCAAGACTGAGGGAGGAAAGAGCCAAAGAGAATGTCATGCGCTCAAAAGTCATTCAACAGTGTTTTGTTCTTATGTAATTTTCCTCCCACACTTCCACCTTCTCATTTTGCCATGTAAATGCCCCTTATTTCTTTTTCCCCAGCCAATCTCTTTTCTTCTTCCCCATAACAATGCCTCATGATGGATTACATCCCACTGTAAGAGGGCAGTACCTACTTTGATCAGCAGTGTGTGTTATGGGATTGTATATCATATTGATCTTTGATCTCTGACATAAAGTTCTTTCTAGATCTTCACTCCAGCTGGATACTTCTGGCTGGACACTAGTTGTAGCTCCAGCATGCATATGCGAAGTTTTTAGAAGAGGTGGTGTTGGTTCTCTCTGGCCTTTCCTGGTAGGTAAAGTCACAGAACTGGAATTTGGAAGAAATGGCCTGGATTCAGACTGGCTTAGTTGAATGTCTTCTCTCTGCACTTGCTCCTTTGGACGGCTATTTAATTTCTTTTCAAGGATCATCTACAGAAAGGAGAAATTGGTTAGACTTAACACAGCTACACAGCAGAGAGGAACAAAACATGAAAACAGAGAGACAGACTTACAAGTAACTGCAAATTATTTCACAGGATAGGTAACAAGTATAATTTTAAAATTAATTTAGGGTTGGAAAGAAGATAGAAATAATATTGTCAGTGGAAAGAAAGAATAGGCTGCAGCATTAAGAAAAAGGATTGGGTGAACAGGCAATTTCAATACATCCTGAGGGAGGAACATCACTAAATAAGAGGGGCACTAGCCTTGGAAAAGACAGAATCTATATGCACAAAAGGTTAACACTATGATGTTTCTTACCAACCCTTTCTAGAACTTTGCAAAGATTATTTTTTAATGGCCAAAGTAACATTCGTTCCTGGTAGTCCATAATTATTTCTCACCTACCTCTACACACTATTATCTAGAAAGAGAATCCTTGCCAAGGTTTTGGGACTTGGTGCAGACAATCTGCTATCAACTTCCTGTAATCACAGTTGTCCCAAATCTGACATCCTATCAGTAAGATTATTCAAAACTATTCCCTTATTTCTTAGCCTTGCACCTAGATTATCTGTGACCAATCTACTGACATTCAGAATATCTTTTCTACCTGTGCTCAGAATTCACTTTACTAATTCATCTGCTTTTGACTCCTAACACTCTATCACAGTAGAGTTAAACAGCTTCCTTATATTAAAGACCTTAAAAGAAATTTTAAATAGGTTCAACTTTTTAAATTCAATTTTATTTTTTCTTTCTTCAATTTTAATTGCTGTTAACAGAAGCAATAACACTTTTCCTCTCTCTGGGAAGGTGGGCACCCTTATCAGCCTTTCTCAGTCTTGGATTTTCTGATCTCTAAGCTTCCTTTTCAGTCTTCTCTTCCCACTATCACTCTTTCCAATGCCTGTTTTACTACATTTACTTTCCAGCTCCTGCACTTATCACTCTCTTCCAGTTTCTTTGCCTCATAACATGGCACTTACATAATTTCTTTCACTGTAGAAAGGGAAACTTCCCCCCCCAAAAAACCCCACAAACCTAAGCCAAAACCAATTTCTCCTCCTGAAGACTTAATTTACTTCCACTTTTGGTGCCCCTCATGTTTCATTGTTAGAGCGTTCACTTCGTCTGTCTTCCCCCTATTGCCTGAACACCACAGTCCAGATCAGTGTCTCTTATAATTAGCTCTGATTCGCATTTATCTTTGTTCTTTCTTCACTTCTTTAAATGTTATACGTATGTTCATAGAATTATAGAACCATTTGGGTTGTGAGGGACCTTTTAAAGATCATCTAGTTCCAACCCCCCTGCCTTGGGCTGGCACATCTTTCACCAGATCAGGCTGCTCAAAGCCTCGTCCATCCTGACCCTGAACACTTCCAGGGATGGGGCATCCACAACTTCTCTGGGCAACCTGTGCCAGTGTCTCACCACCCTCTTTGTAAAAGATTTCTTCCTTATGTCCAGTCCAAACCTACCCTCTTTCAGCTTAACACCACTGCCCCTTGTTCTGTCACTACGGGCCTTGGTAAAAAGTCTCTCTCTGTCCTTCTTATAGGCTCCCTTTAAGTACCGAAAGGCCACAGTAAGGTCTCACCGGAGCCTTCTCTTCTCCAGGCCCAACAACCCCAACTCTCTCGGCCTTTCTTAACAAGAGAGGTGTTCCTGCCCTTGGACCGTTTCCTTGGCCCTCCTCTGGACCTGCCATAACAGGTCCATGTTTTTCTTGTACTGGGGACCCCAGAGCTGCATGCAGTGCTCCAGGTGGGGTCTCACGAGAGCGGAGTAGAGGGGGAGAATCCCCTCCCTCGACCTGCTGGCCACACTTCTTTCAAAGCAGCCCAGGCTGTGCTTGGCTTTCTGGGCTGCCAGCGCACATGGCCTGTTCATATCCACCAGTATCCCCAAGTCTTTCTCCGCAGGGCTGCTCTCAATCCCTTCATCCCCCAGACTTCATTGATACTGGGGGTTGCCCCGACCCTGGTGCAGGACCTTGCGCCTGGCCTTGTTCAACTTCACGAGCTTCACATGGGCCCGCTTCTCGAGCTTGTCAAGGTCCCTCTGAATGGCATCCCATCCCTAAGGCGTCAACTGCACCACTCTGCTTGGCGTTATCTGCAAATTTGCGGAGGGTGCACTCAATCCCACAGTCTACAAGGAAAGTGCAGCTTTTTATTTTCCTTTTGATCTTATTGCATATACCAAATGGCATCAAAATCACTCTTTTCCCTCTACAACTAAAGATTTTGCATCAGCTTTTTTTTACTGATTTGCTTGATTATTGCACCATTTCATGATTTTTAAAGTACTACTATTTCCCCACATTAATGCATTCAAAATGTGGCTCGTAAAACATCACTGTCCTTTATTACTAGTACATCAGCTACACTGAACCTTCGCTTGCTCTTCCTCCTCTGTTAATAAAATATTTTCAAATCTAATAGTTGTCTGTATGTGGTGCAGCATGCAATGGCACTTAACTACGCTCCAGCAAAAAAACTCAATCTGTTAGGTTATGTGATAACAGTTTATCTACACACCCACAATGGAGCTCAGAAAGACAACGGCATGTTGAGGAGCCCAAACAGTACTCTGCTGAGCTACTCCCTGGCCCATTCACAGAAGCCATCAGTCCATCAAAGGCCCGTCTGCACAGGCTGAGAGGAGCACATGGGTGCACTATGGCAGG
>VZSC01006340.1:8101-39590 GCA_013398225.1 Steatornis caripensis | reverse complement strand
CCTGGTGCAGGACCTTGCGCCTGGCCTTGTTCAACTTCACGAGCTTCACATGGGCCCGCTTCTCGAGCTTGTCAAGGTCCCTCTGAATGGCATCCCATCCCTAAGGCGTCAACTGCACCACTCTGCTTGGCGTTATCTGCAAATTTGCGGAGGGTGCACTCAATCCCACAGTCTACAAGGAAAGTGCAGCTTTTTATTTTCCTTTTGATCTTATTGCATATACCAAATGGCATCAAAATCACTCTTTTCCCTCTACAACTAAAGATTTTGCATCAGCTTTTTTTTACTGATTTGCTTGATTATTGCACCATTTCATGATTTTTAAAGTACTACTATTTCCCCACATTAATGCATTCAAAATGTGGCTCGTAAAACATCACTGTCCTTTATTACTAGTACATCAGCTACACTGAACCTTCGCTTGCTCTTCCTCCTCTGTTAATAAAATATTTTCAAATCTAATAGTTGTCTGTATGTGGTGCAGCATGCAATGGCACTTAACTACGCTCCAGCAAAAAAACTCAATCTGTTAGGTTATGTGATAACAGTTTATCTACACACCCACAATGGAGCTCAGAAAGACAACGGCATGTTGAGGAGCCCAAACAGTACTCTGCTGAGCTACTCCCTGGCCCATTCACAGAAGCCATCAGTCCATCAAAGGCCCGTCTGCACAGGCTGAGAGGAGCACATGGGTGCACTATGGCAGGTGGGAACCGAAATCAAGTGCTTCTCACCACCTGCCAGGGCTGCCCCAACAAAGCCATCAGCCCCATTTCCCAGGCATGGAACTCATCACAATGAGTCATCAGGATTGCTCTGGATGGCCTTTTGGGCTAAGGGTGGTAGGGGATGTGAGAAGTAGCAGGGGACAGAGGGGTGGGAGGGTGGAGGTTGCTGCCTAGGGATGTGACACATTATGGGATGCGACACATTATGGGATGCAGGGGAAAGCCATGTGGGATCATACAGGACTTACTATAGGATGTTTAGGGTAAGAACCAAAAGCAGGAAAAGAGATGGGTTTAGGTGATCTGGGAAGGAATGAGTGTGGGAAATAGAGGTTAAGAGGTATATAAACGGCCAGTCATGTGTAAATAGCTGGCTGGTCAATAAGCTTGTCTGGCCACGCCCTGCACGTGATCAATGCAGTCTGCACTATCTTCTTACTAAATTCCTTTCTCTTTCCTGGAAGAGCAGCTGTCTATTCTGTCTGCATGCGTGTGTGTATGCAGGCATGACTGCCAGCAACTGGAGTCAGATCACAGGTCAGAGGGCCCGTGTGTCCACGGTGCCAGCAATTGAAGAGTGCAGTTGTGCGAGTGAGTGTGTGATTGCTAGCAAAGATAAAGTCAGACTAGTTGGTGAATAGATCAAGTGGCCTGGAGCAAGGGGGTGAGTGGGTCTCTAGGAGCTAGCTTTGGGTGTGAGAGCACCTGTGTATCTCTAGGGCTGAGAACACTGGGGGCAGGAGGGCAGAGGTTGGCTAAGGGACCTGGAAAGTCTTGGACAGCTGTTTGTTGCATGGTCTGTACCAGCAACTGGAGCAGGGCTGGCCTTGGGGGCTTGTATATCCAAGTGCCAGCAACTGAGGACACTGGGATCCAGGGGCCGGCTACTGAGCAGACTGTGTCTGAGACCAGCTGCTGCAGGGATCCACCTTGTATGCATGTATATATATTCTCACAAGTGGACTTCCATCTTGCTCAGCCAGAGAAGGGAGCAGGATGAGGCTGTTGGTGCTGTCTATGCTTGTGTGAGTGCTCCAAGTGCCTGTCTGTGATCCGTGTGACCAGCCATGTATATATGAATGTGCAGTGTGTATGTGTTTCCTGTGTGCGTGTGCCTACTGAGAACACATCTTCAGCCTTGCTACTGGCTGGACCTGGGGACGTGGAGTGACAGTAACCTTGCCTCTCTTGGACTGTTGGATCCAGCATAATATACCTTGCTCTAACACAGGCTCTCTCAGCCACCATGCTTTACAGACTTCTCTTTTCCCAGTGGGAATCTGGATTTAAAGACCCCTCAAAAACTACGACAGTAGGAACTGACTGATAAGAAACAACAAGATGTAACTGTAAACATGCATGGAAAGCCTAGGTGAATGCAAACAGAAGAAAATGACAGAATTCATTAAGTGTGTGCAAGAATGACAGGTTACCTGGACGATTAGGATTTTGGAAAACAGGATAAAAGAAAGTACCTCATATAATTTATTTCGATATTCTGCCACAGACAGCTGGATATCATCACCTAAAGGAAGAATCACATCATAATCCAGAGAGGGCTCTCTGGCCGGACAGTGAAACCTAAGATGGTAACACAGAATCTAAGTCACTATGACTGAAAACAGCACCACAGATTAATGTAATGTTAAAAAGGATTGTTAAATCACCTAGTGTGACCTCTAGTGTAAACAGAGTTAGAGAAAATTAAGAATTAGCTTTATCTTTTTTTTTTTCCTATCATACATATAAAGAAAACTGTGTCAAGAGCAGGTCTATAACATCTCGGAAGACATCAGGGGAAACTACATATTGGTATTACTCTCACCGTTTCACATAAGGATGCTGCAGAGCCTCCTCTGCTGTAAGTCGTTTATCAGGGTTAAATACTAAAAGTTTCTTAAGAAGATCCAAGGCA
Source organism: Steatornis caripensis (assembly GCA_013398225.1). Classification (NCBI taxonomy): domain Eukaryota; kingdom Metazoa; phylum Chordata; class Aves; order Caprimulgiformes; family Steatornithidae; genus Steatornis; species Steatornis caripensis. The sequence goes on along the minus strand of VZSC01006340.1, from coordinate 36,944 downwards.
GGCAATGGAGTAGAGGATGGTAAAATCTCCTCAAATGTTACTCGCTGCCTACAAGTCAGAAAACAACAATATAAGCTCCCAGTGTCTAATTCACAGTGAAGGCATGAATTACAGTTCTGGGAATCAAATCAAGGTGACACCTGGCTCCAGAGTTCACTCACAAATAGTGTGTTATAATCCTGGAACACTCTAAAATACAGGCCTGTGAGCACAGGAAAGTCTTTTACCGCTTTGATTAGGTTTGAATGCTTCCCTCCTAGCACTAGGAACCTACATGAAGCGCCTAAATTGCCAGTGTGGTCCTTCTCTTGTTCCACTGGAAAGAGTGAGAGATATCAGACAGTATCAGACACAGGGGAATAAGAGTTGTCTGGACAATGTAATCCTTCTTTTGTTCTCTTGACAATGCAGGAACCCCAAACCCCTAACTTGGATGTTTCAGTTGAATTGTTAAAGATCCCATGAATCCAGCCCTCAGACCACAGAAATATACTTCTGTATAATTTGCATTGAGAAGATGAAGTTTAAAAATCTGTTTTTGCATTTTGAAATCCTAAAGACAACTATTAACATAAAGAACATGAGAATATCAAATAAATTTGAAAAATCTGTTTTAAAACACAACTCTTACTCATATTTTAAATAATTGTGTCACTCCATAACAACATTCTTTTAGTTTAGCAAAATTATCTATCACTGAAGATAGCATTTGGACTGAGTGGCTTCAGTTTTAAAGACTAATATTTCACTTGCTCTTTTACCTAGCTGGAGCCATCTATCAGACCTTAGCCACTTGACCTTCACATTTTTGAGCGGGAAAAAAAAGCTAAGATAACATCCAAAGAGTAGGACTGTCAAACAAATGTGCATTTCAGCCAGGAATGAATGGAGAGTTCCAATGGCTGTCTTTCACTGCTCAGAGAAGCATTATAGAAATGAGAGCTCTTCTCAGTGTGGTGGGTTCACCCTGGATGGCAGCTACAGCCCACCCACTTGCTTGCTCACTCCCAACCCTGCTGCTGCTGCTGCTCTTTGACATACAGCAGCCCTACAACAGAAGGATTCGCTAAGAGGCTGGGCAAGCTAGACAGCTGTTTAATCCTCTCTGTATCCACGGCAGCTACAGCAAAAGCCCACCGGTACCCTTTTGGGTCCCTGAAGTAGCCTCTCCTGATGTAGTCCGTGCCAGGGAGCCTCCAAGTCAGTCACAATAAGATGCTTCTGCCACTTATTGCTCGTTAGGGTAACTTCACCCTCCAATGCAGATAACTGTTGGGATCATCCTGTCGCTCCAGAAATCCACGTAGGTTCCATTCCCTTGTATCCTGATGGCATTAGGGTCACTGTGCTCTGGTGTCCAGCAGAACCTTACACGCTTGTAGGTCCAATGAATCCATACAGTCCCATAAACCCAGTTACGCCTTCCCTCCACCTGGCTGGAGGCATGGCCCCTCTATTCCTGGTCAGAGCATTAATTACCCAACTCCTGTAATTGCAAACCAGGATCAGAAGTAGGATCAGTCCTTCCACTATGTCCGGGAAATTGCTCAATAGCAACTGGAGCAGTCATCTTCCCGAATGGACCCTTTCTGGCTGCTGTTTTTCCTTGCAGTCCACATACACAAGTTTCCAGGCTTGAGACAGATGCACTGTTCCACTTCCTCATATCCTCCCCACAGTCATGCAGACAGAACCACAGGGTGGCATGCATCGTTCCCTTTCCTTTGAGCAGAGAAAGGCTAACTGTGACACTCTTGATAGCTAAGATGCTGAGCTGTATGGGTGAGGAGGAAAACATATTTGTATTTGCTGTATTAACTTTTGGCACAGTTTTTCTACAGCTGAGACACAGGACCATAGGGTTGGGGAGGTAAAGAGATCCTCCTTGTATTGCCAGAGCTGGCCAGCCAGTCTGGCCACAATTGGTGCCTCAGTGTCTGTAGAATTATTGTCAGGGTGCTGACATACAATGTTGGTGTGGTCTGTACAAATTTTTGACTGTGTGCACTGGACTTTGCCCTGATCTGTGGAGTCCTAGTTATCGCCCAGGTTGCTGCAGATTACCTCCACTACCAATTCCCTAATGCTGGATTTCTCCCCCAACGGTCGTCCAATTGCCTCAGTAGTTTACAAGATCTTCCTTGAGGGGATACCTTGCCTTCACACTTGACAGAAGTCACCTCCAGAAGCTGCAGATTGCTGCCCCTCTTCTGATCCCTTCATGAGTTCCCCAGGCCTTAGTGAGAGATCTCAGTTGCTAGGCTTCCTTACCCTCCAATTCCTGACTCAGAACTGGCCCCAGTATCCTAGCATCAAAGCAACCAGGTAGTAATTTGCTCACCTAGATGACAGCTGCAATCTTTCCACGTATCTTGTAGCTCATTCAGGGGTAGGGACTGGGCGGTTTCTGCACTCATTCGTGATTTCTGTTTCTTCCCACTCTTGCTCTTGCGGCTGCTCTGCTGCAGAACAGGCCGCTGCTTCCGATTCTTCCTCCTGCTCCCTCTTAGAAGCTTCTTTCTCGTTTACTAACCAAGTTGACTTCCTCTTCCGTGTTTTAGGAGCAACTGTTATCATAGAAGGCTGGGTGTCTCTCTGACTTAGTCACTGCGTCCATTTCTATGTCCTCAGATCCAGAGATCCTTTCACCCTGCTGACATAGGCGTAGGCCAGGCCTCAGCTCAGTATGAGAAGCTGTCTCTTTGGCATAGACAAGGTACCCTTTTCTTCAAGTGTTACGTCACTTCAACAGGATGCCATGCTTGTTTGGGTGTGAAGTCCCACACCACTGGATGTGAAAATTGCTCTAGGTACTTGCCCAAATTCTCCTATGCAACTTGTGACCCATGACCCAACTACCTCAGGACATATCCCTGCATGACACTCACAAATAGTCGTTTATCCTTAGGAAAAGCCAGAATCATATTCTTGACATATACTAACATGAGCATCCTATTTACCTGAGGACGTTCAAGAAACTGAAGAGCTGTTGTAACAAGGCAGAAAAAAATTCTGCACCAGGAGAGAGGAAGGCAGAAGTGCCATACTTTTCATTTCCTCCTCAAATTGTCTCTTGGATGAGAGAAGGAGAAATCGTTAATTGTCTCCACAAGATGGTTCCCAAAGTACCGAGATGAACCAATGCAGGGCCTAAATACCAGATTAGGCTCAAGGCCAGTGCTTTCATCGTAACTCTCCAGGCAAAACACACACAAAAAAAATGCTAAACAGCACCGCAAACTACAAAAACTGAAAGCAGTCATTAGCAAGCCCTCAGTTTTGATGTACAGAAAGAGAGGCAGCCTGCCATAGAGCAGGTAAAGGAACAAATAAACCAGCATCGAGAACAAATATATCAATATTATGACCAGCAACGGCTAAACAGGTGTAACTAGTATAAATTCCTGTCTAGTACTCTCCAATGAAATCTATTATGATGTCGAATCCCTCTGGCCCCAAGTTGAGCACCAAAAAAGACTCTAGTGAGCTGACCCCAGCTGACAGCTAAGACCCCATCCAGTCACTCACTCTGTCCCCCTCAGTGGGATAGGGGAGAGAATCGGAAGGGCAAAACCAAGAAAACCTCATGGGTCAAGATAAAGTCAGTTCAATAAGCGGAGGGGGGAAAAACAAAAAAATGGAAAAAAACCCCAAACAACAAGTTGTGCAAAAGCAATCATTACCACCAGCAGACAAATGCTCTGCCAGTGTCTGAGCAACAGCTACTTTGGAGAAATTCCTCCCCACCCATTTTATTGCTGAGCATGACACTATGTTGTATGGAATAACTCTTTGGTCAGAAGGGTCAGCTGTCCCAGCTGTATCCCCTCCCAGTCTCTTGCCAACCCTTAGCCTACTCGCTGTGGGGGCAGAGTGAGAAACAGAGACTGCCTTGATGGCTGCTGTGCAAGCATTATTAAGATTATCTGAGATGGTGGAGCTGAGGATCCTGCGTGGAAGAAGCAGGGCAACAATAGGATTACAATCCTGGACTTCAGGAGAGCTAACTTTGCCCTCTTCAAAGACCTACTTGCAGGAATCCCATGGGTTAGGACTCTAGAAGGCAGGGGGGCCCAAGAGAGCCGGTTAATATTCAAGAACCACCTCCTCCAAGCTCAAGATCCGTGCATTCCTATGAGAAAGAAGTCAAGCAAAGGAGGCAGGAGACCTGCACCGGTTAGCAAGGAGCTTGTAAGAAAACTCAAAGGGAAGAAGGAAATTTACAGGATGTGGAAAAAAGGACTAGCCACTTGGGAGGAATATAGGACCGTTGTCAGAGCATACAGGGATGCATGAACTTCATCAGGTTTCTCTCCGCCCAACTCTCCAGCCTGCCCAGGTCATGCTGAATGGCAGCACAGCCTTCTATCAATCCCGATCCATGCGTTCCTGAATACAGTTCCTGCCTGCTGCCGAGTCCAGTCCAGGACTCTCCCAGAGCATGCCCCGCAGCGTCTGGGTGATGGGTGGGTAACTCGATATTGGTTTTGTATATTTGTATATATTTCATTATTATTTTTCATATTATTATTATACAATATTATTGTAGTTAGACTAAAGCTGTTTTAACTCTTCCAACCCATAAGTCTCTCTCCCTTTTCTCTCTCCCCCTCTTTGGGAGGGGGAGGGGGTTAACAAAGAGCATCTGTCATTAGTTTAATAGCCAGTCCAGCTTTAAACCTGACAACCACACATAGGTTGGCTATGTGTATTGCAACTTCTTGATGAGAAGGGATGCCCACTGGTATCATGACACATATGAGTAGAGAATATTTAGAGACTGGTGAGTAATTTGCTATGGCCATAAGATAGTGTAAGAAAGAGCATTAAGTTTAATAATGTTTACTAATTAGGTATGTAATAAATGCAGAATTATGTGGTCGTCTGTGTATATAACTGGAGGATCCAAAAGAACCATGACAGATGTAAAGAAAAAAAAAATCTCACAGTGAGAGTCATTAAGCAGCTGGAATGAGGCTGTCAGCCTGAATAGATTCAGGCTTTCCACGTGAGAATCAGTGACATCGGATACCCAAATGACTCAGGATAGGAAAATATTCTAATTTTGAGAGAGTACACATGACAATAGCTTGGAATGTAGGCCCAACCTCACTTTGTTTTGGTATTCCCAGATTATGCCATTGGTCCTCTCTTTTTTTTTTTTTTTTAAACTTTACATCCCTTCTCTAGAGGTGGGTGAATGTGCAGAGAGCAGAAATCATTTCCACTGGTGAACATTGGAAGGGGAACTTTTTGTTAACATCATAAAGTAGATTGTTGACTTCCAAGATACACTGAACATAGAAGGCTTACCGGGAACTCATGCGGTTAATAACTGAGGCCCTGTAATCTGACTGCATAGCCAAAATATCTGCAATAATGAAAAGGTACTGTTAAGATAGGGTTAGCAGAGCTGACACAGTTTATGAAGGAAAGCAAATATTTGATATTAACATATGAAATTATCCTAATAAAACATAGCGGGAGATCTTACGGAAGGGGGAACCAATATTTACTTACAAATTTTCTAAGCTGATTTTCTCAATTCCTATTCATTCTATTATAGGTTTCATAAACTTGCACTCTTATACCCACATACACAGAAGCACCAAGATATCTGAGGCCAAATGATCTGGCCAGGATCACTTGTGTGGGACACAGAGAACAAGGGATACCAGCTATTGATTTCCTCATCCCATCCACTGAGCTTCTTTCTGATTGGTGACGATGAACTGTTTTCTGAACACATCTGTCATACTCTCAAAGAGTCAACAGTTACTATGGAATGCTTTTTTTCTTCAGAATCTTGGTTCTTTGGTCCCCATAAATCCTAGCTGAAGTTGCTGCTCATAGGTTGGTTTTCCTTGTTCGCAATAATGTTTTGAACAAGTGTCTGTTTTCACTTGTTTGGCTAAAAGAAAAAAAAGTTATGCCTGTGATACGCTGCAACCTTGCAGCCATTGTCCTGTGGTAAGGATACAAGATCTTCTGCTAATGAGTCATTTGTCCTGTGGTCTTGTCTTACAGTGCAGACCTTCTGGTTATGACGTTATCAACACATTCCTCAATTGTATTGCTAAGAATGGAATAGCATGTTTTGTTATTAGTGCTGGCTATTCTATTCTAAACTCCTGTTCTGGTCTCTTCACACACACATTTCCATTCCTATTTAATTCACAGCAACCAAATCTCTAAGAAAAAAACCTATAAATAACTTTAAGCTCGAGCGGAATTCTCCAAAACTGTGATGTCTTTAAACTGAAGGTAGTTTTTTTTCTAAAAACTATTTGCTAGATCAATTAGAACACATAAACATGTTGTAAAAGTTTATAAAGTGTATGGCCTGTTAGACTGGAACTCATAGAAGACAATTATAATAATAATAATCCCTTTTGGATTTAACATACATTTACTCCAGCTTTCACTCTGTTTAGATTTCCAGACCACAAAGTCCAATTTACCTTTACTATGGCAACTCCCACTGAAGTACGATACTCTGTTTTAAACTGTTATCCTCTTACAAATCTCAAAAATGTTTTGAAGGCCTGGTTCTTGTTTCTTATCTAACAAAGTACAGGCTTATTTTCCTGTAACACTAACATTTCACAACTAAGTCTTTAATTTCCTTGGAAAGATGTTAGAATGACTCACAAGAGATACCTTCTTCCCCGATCCAGCTGGGCCACTTTCTTTCACTCTTAATGTCTCTGCCAAATACCTTTCCCTGTAGAAGAGTCCTACCTTCTGGGGATGGGGCAGGAATGACCCTCAAGATCTGCTCTATTTGATTCACTGTTGATGTTCCAGGAAAAAGAGGTTTCCCAAGTAGCAGCTCTCCTAGAATACAGCCAATGCTCCACATGTCTACACCTTTAGTGTAACTACAAATAAGAATACAACAGAGTTAGGACTAAATCAAGTAAACATTTTTCGGTACCTGGTATTCACATCATCTACATTAGTTTATTTTGCCAGAAAAACAAGCTTGATGACTCCTTGAATAGGAATGCTCACAGGTTTTAACTATAAAGTGAATGAGATTCAGGAATCATGACACTGGCAAGCATAAAACAGAAAGGAGATTCATCTTACTAGAAGTCTATCCTAGGAAACCATGAAAGGAAACATATTAAAGGTAAATGCCAGGACAAGCTAATGTATACTTTTCATAATGTCCTGGTTTGAGCTAAGACAGAACTAATTTTCTTTTTAGTAATTTTACTTTTCAGTAAACAACAGTGAAGATGCAAGTTGCTGTTTGGAAACAACTGACTTTTCAACACATAATGTATCTAGAAAGTAGTTACAATTACTTAAGCAAAGTAAATGCCAAACAATGGGTAAATGACAGTTTGCAAAACATCCACATTTCAAATTTGGGATACTAACCCAATCTATATTTATTTTCTTTTGTGATCAATAAGATTTTGTATACTTAAGTCAAAAAAAGGACTAGGACTGACTAACAGGCAGCTGACTTAACATTTGATTACAGAATGCTTTCTGAAGGTAAAAAACTTTCCTTAAATTTGGAAAACAGGACTAAGGTACTCGACCAAATTCTGGAAAGATACAGGTTTAAGCGGAGAAAGGATAATGTTAATTGGAGAAAGGATGACAAACAGATGAGCTGATAATGTATGTAAATGGATAACCTAAGAAGCCAGGAAAGAAATTTACATTTAATAAGAGTTTCTTATGTTGCAAAACGAAGTTTAAAAGCATATTGAGAAAACGGGACTGCTGACATGACATTGCATCTGGTCACATCTAAAATGAAAAGATTTAAGACTTTTAGACAATACATTTTCCCAGTGGTGAAGAAATTATAGAATCCCATCCCTTCGCTCATATTAAGCAGTTACCTCCGAGAGGAAAGCAAGATCTCAGGTGCTCGGTACCAGCGTGTTGCCACATACTCCGTTAGAACAGGGTTGCCTTGGTCCTCATTCATCTGACATAAAGAACGGGCCAGCCCAAAATCACAAAGTTTAACAAAGCAGTCTGCATCCAGCAAGATATTTGAAGGCTGAATTGAACAAAACAAAATTAATAAGCTTCTTAGTCTCTGAGTGGCAGAAGATTATTATCAGGGTTCTTCTACTAGTCTCATTCTTTTCATACTTTTCCGTTTAGTGTTTAACAGAAAACTTGAGTGAAGGACAAAGACTATGACTGAAATATACCTTCTGATCTCTGTGAATAACGTTTCCTGAGTGGATGAATTTAGTTGCCTTCAGGAGTTGGTAGAGAATGTAACACTTGTGGATATCTCTCAGCAAATTCCCCTTCTTAATCACAGCATGTAAATCTGTCTCTGTAATATATTACATCATTAATATGTTTACATCAGTAAAGGATTACCAAGTCGTGAATATAAGTTCCTCAAAACAAGGCCAGAATAGACCATTGCCCAACCTGTAATCTTTCAAGTGCATCCTCAATAGAAGTTAACGCTGTAATGACTAATAGTACTAATGACCAACTACTGCAATCTCTGCAAGTTTGACTTGCACCTCATGCTACAGTAACTGTTCTATTATTGCATACTTTTGTTGTAATAAAATCGCACATAGTCTCTTCCATATGCAACTCTTCTGTCTCTACAAGCCTTCTAATTTGTTGCTTACTGCTGTCTTTCCTTCATGTCAATCAGTCAGTTCTCATGTAATTATTACTCCCTTTAAAGTTTCACTGCTATCCTCATCTAATCACAACTGATATATATATAAAAAACCTGTACTGCTCCTACTTATATGTCTACCTACATGAATATTCGTGCAAATCATCAACATACTACTATCAAAGTAGGGAACAAAGAGAACTCGTAAGAGAGGCTGTATTTAAATGGCTGGTGCAACGCTAAGTCTCACCCATGGACTCAAAGATGAGGTAGATGTCCTTGTTGTTCTCAGCTGGAATAACATCAAGCAGCTTGATGATATTTGGATGTTCTCCAAATTCCTGAAGTGGGAAGAGACCCAAGCGTCAAAGTGTCTTGCTTGTAAATCATAAAAAAGACAATAACCTATTTCATTTTGTATTATTGTCTAGAACAAACATTAACATGCTATTTCCTTCATTACACTTCTACTGAAACAGATTTTAAGAAGTATTTAAGTTTGCTCCACAGTATGGGCAAAGAATTATTGTGGCAGTGAAAATAGAACAAAGTTGCCATCAACATTCACAATTAAAAAACCCAACCAACCAGGAAGTGCCTATCTGAGAGTAGGCTGAAACTCTCTACAGGCTGCATCAATTGAACTGACTGTAATAAGAAATCAGACAGTCAGCATACAGAGAGATACCTAAATACAGACATCTCAAACTAGAGGTGAACTCCGTCCTTACATTTGCAGACTTATAATACTGTCAAGATCATTTACTTCCTCCTCACTCTTAACTTTTATTTCTTATAGCTAAGACTTCTGTGCAGCTAGAGACGTGAACATTTCACAACACACCAACATTTTCATGAACTACCCTTAGTACAAAATTATAAATAGCTGCACCATATGCATATATCTAAACACATAAATTATTTTTGAATTATTTGAACTAGTAATATAGACTCTTTATCTATTTCCATTGCAAATTCAGGTATAAACAGTATCAAAAATCCTAATGTTAAGCTATCTCCAGTACAGTCTTACAACAGCATCATCTTCCTAGACTCGGGGGCCAAGACAAAAATTGGTTATAATGTATAATACCAAGAAAAATCCACAAACCAACACACTCACCTGCAGTAACCCATGAAAATACACTTACAGAGCAGCAATATACAGCCAGGCCGTCATATACCCTTGCATTTATTCTGAGGACAATATTCGGAATACCCATCCAAAAAATCTAAAGAAAGTTTTTACCCAACGGGATACTTTTCTAGAGATGCAGATCAGTCTTGACAGCGTTACTTGAGTACTGTTTAAGAACTTACTTCACAATGAAGGAAAACCCAATTGTCTCACCATTGTCTTGCCCCGGAACTGATAACTGTTTTAATCTATACTATATAGTTTCAATCTATACTATAAAAAACATCCCACCTTGAAAAAAAACTTGTCAAAGTCAGTCCTACTTCTCTTTGCTTAAAGAACAATGCTCTCACTAAAGTAATTATCAAAATGACGCTAGAATGTGGCCCAAAATGCACCAAACAGATGTACAACTATACTGAACTATAAACATAAAACCTGCAAGCAGCATAATGACCAGCATGCTACAAATCACCCACAAGAGAATCATCAAAATACCCTGATTCTACATCAACGCTTCTCAAATACAATAAACTTCATCCAGTCCACGATAAACATATAGATTATCCATCCATGATAAACATATAAAACATATAGATAAACATATAGATATCCATCCATGATAAACATATAGATTAAACTAAGCAATCATTATGCACGGGAAGGAATTTGCACCGACAAGCAAATTAAGACAAACATCCAGTTACCAATGAAAGAATATTTATTATGTCTTTCCCTTTTTGATCTCTCAGTCCGGAAACTCAAGAGCAAGCTATAAAAATACCTTCAAAAATATGAGGGGGAAACTAAAATTCTTAAGTCTACTGAGCACCAAAAGTCATGAAAGTAACAGCTTAATGGCACATTAACCGCCCTCCCCCCAAATTACTCGTTCTTTCCTTCAGGAGAAATACCCTTTTTCTTCTCCCAAGTCCTCCTCCACCCATCTACTCCAGAAATGCTATACTCTCAGAAATTATCTAACTTACAGGTAATTAACGTCTAAGGAATTGTTCTCATATGTTTTTAGCTCTTAAGTTTGTGGCTCCTATTTCAGGCTTAAAGAGTGATTAAAAAGTAAAAAGACTCATCTCTTTCCTATACTTAAACTTGGCAGTCTTAGGAAATAACCTCTTCCTGTCAGCTTCCTTGCTTGAGTCCTTAGAAAATCATAGTTATAACAACATTATCACTATTCAAAAACATTGATGTTTCTACATGGTAAGCCTGCGGAGGAATGGACAGATAATTTTAATGCCACTGATAAGGTAATTAGGCATAGCGTGTGGTCAATTATATCAAAACAAGAGCAGCATTAAGTAATTCCATACAAAACTTCCCTTTTAGTTCTGCTGTGATTATTTCAAGTGGTCAAGTTGCTTCCCACATGATGGAGAAAAAAAAAATTGGCATGTAAATCTCTTCCACACCCCAGCCCCACCTCTGAATCATGGCATTTAAAATTTAAAGAAAAACACTTTCTGTCCACAAAGTAGGAAGTGACAGAAAGTGCACGTCAATATGGTGATCCTAGAGTAGACATACTGCTAAAAATGGTGAAAGCACAGGGCATGCCTCAAAGGAAAAACACGACCAACTCTCTGTTTCACTCAGGTGTTCATGCCTGGTCATGGAAAGACTGTTTGCCAAGATGGTACAGAAAAGAAACGAATAGGTTTGTCAACACTGATCACTGCATTTTGAAAAAGAATGGGAAGAAAATATGTGGACAACATCAGAGATAATTAAAAATCACAGAGGAGGGGGAAAAATGGACATTACCTGCAGGAACATAATCTCTCGAAATGTTCTCTAGAAATAAACAAAAAATTTATTATCACCTCAACAGAATGACACAGTATGGACTTCCAATGAGGGAATTAAATCCATGCTAATCTCTAAAGCAGAGGAAACCCTTACATGGTAGACAGGCTAGGAAAAACCCAGTTGCTAACTGAAGAGTCACAAGTGTGCTCTCTGTGCTTAAACACTATAGCGTAACATCATAAGGGATAATAAAATTGTGCATGCCTACGAAGACACTTTTTACTCAGGGAAAATTTTTATCCTAATATAGCTGCAGACTGTATTATTACATGCATAATTGTCAAAAACCTAACATCTTTCAGAGACGTAAACCTGAAAATATCTGTGAACTCCCACCACATCTTTCAGGACATGTTAGAACAATGATTTCTCACCTGAGCATCTGTTCTGTTCCTGAAAGCATCAAAAATCTTTTTAACAGCAACTATTTCTCCTGTCCTGCGATCGATTGCTTTCCATACAATGCCGTAAGCCTAGGGAGAAAAAAGGACAGATGAACAGTATACTGTGACATCTTAAGCACAGTTCAGACCTTCAGTGTGGAAACAGAACGTAGCCAACAGAGGAACTGAAAGAAAAAGTAATCACCAGCTACCTAGAAGAAAGAGAGATCAGGACAATGAGCAATACTCGGTTGAGTCAAGGACTAAGAACATCTATACTGAGTCCAACCAAAGGTCCACAAGGTCAAGCATCCTGGCCCCCAAAACAGCCAATAGCAGATATACATGCTCATAAAGTTCAGCAAGGTCAAATGCAAGGTCCTGCATCCGGGTCAGGGCAACCCCCAGTACCAATACAGACTGGGGGAAGAATGGATTGAGAGCAGCCCTGCGGAGAAGGATTTGGGGTGCTGGTGGATGAAAACTGGACATGAGCTGGCAATGGGCACTCACAGCCCAGAAAGCCAAGCATAGCCTGGGCTGCTTCAAAAGAAGCATGGCCAGCATTTTGAGACAGGGGATTCTCCCTCTCTACTCGGCTCTCATGTCACCCCACCTAGGGTGACACTCTCGAGTCCGCTGTACAAGAAAGGCACGGACCAGTTAGAGTGGGTCCAGAGGAGGGCCAAGAAAATGGTTCAAGGGCTGGAACATCTCTGCTATGAAGTCAGGATGAGAGAGCTGGGGTTGTTCAGCCTGGAGAGGACACCTTCTTGTGCCCTTTTGGTACTTAAAGGGGGCTTATAAGAAAGATGGAGAGAGACTTTTTAGCAAGGTTTGTAGTGACAGAACCACAGAATCATTTAGGTTGGAAAAGACCTTTAAGATCACCGAGTCCAACTGTTAACCTACCACTGCCAAGTCCACCACTAAGACATGTCCCTAAGTGCCACATATACACATCTTTTAAATACCTCCAGGGATGGTGATTCAACCACTTCCCTGGGCAGCCTGTTCCAATGCTTGATAACCCTTTCTGTGAATAAATTTTTCCCAATATCCAATCTAAACCTCCCCTGGCACAACTTGAGGGTGTTTCCTCTCATCCTACCACTTGTTACTTGGGAAAAAAGAAAAGAGACATCCCAATTGCCAACAGTGTATTATAGCACTTATCTGACATACTTGTACTCCGTTTGTACTTTCTGATGCATGGCAAAGGACCTGAACCCATACTCCAGGACGACACATATTCTTGGGAAGCCTGCCTCAATGTTGCCATCTGAGTATTTAAGCATGAAAATCACTGAATATCACATACTGCAGCTGTTTTACTTTGTATGAGTATTTAAACATTAACTGGGCATTTCTGAGTGAGAAATTACCCCATTGTGCAGATGTAAGGCAACTCCTAGAATGTGGAAAGCTAAGATTCAAATCTATGACCTAAAAATGAGGAAACTGGACCTGTACCGCAACGGAGACTGAGTAATCACCATTTGCAAGTATCACACAATCATCCACAATAGCAAAAACTCGGGTAGAAGTTCCCACTCCCTTACTAGACAACAAAGCTTTTAATTAAAAAAAACCCCAAAACTGTTTGAATTCAGTCACTGTACAGTAACACCTTATCTCTCTTGCACTTCTCTGCTCTATTTTATGGACAGTCCTCACCTGTTTCAGGGACTCCAACAACCTTTTAATTGCTAAGGTAAGTACATCAGCTGTACATACACAACACGTACAGAACTTTCTGAATACAAGAGGCAGAAAACACAGATATTTAAGAGACTGGAACCCCTTGAATTAAGAACATGACTAGTAATTTTCATAATGTCAGTGATGCCTAGATGATGGACCTGAAGCCACTGAAGTCCTTTAAAACCTGAATGTATGTAGAACTGTTTGTGAAAGTTTCCAAATAGAACTCTCAAACAATGTGATGTTTCAGATGAAAGAATAGCGTCACTCTGTTTGAAGAACCTAGCATGTTAAAAGATGTAATATAGTACATTCAGTCAAAGGGAGAAAACTGATAACCAGTAACAAGATGGCAGCAAACCTCAAGTCAGAGGCAAACTTAGAATGAAATATAGCCATAAGAAAGATCAGTGTATATTCAAAAAGAGAAAACCAAAACATTGTCGTAGAAGATAATGAAGAAAACAAGCCCCTCTCAAGTGCCTCCTTGTAATTGCACGTGAAATAGTCAACTAACAGCATCAACACAACTAAAGAATGGCAAAGAGCTGCCAGAAGAGAAAAGGAGATACTCAGGAAGCGTTTAGAAACTGCCTGAAGAGAAAGATCTTAGAAATTAACATCGGCTTACACATAAAAATGCGTGATTTTATGGGGAAAAAATTACTTGATGTGGCATAATAGTTTAAGCAATGGGGTTACAGTAAACACAAAAGAATTTGGCAGGCACAAACAGAACATACTCAGATTCATTTTACTATAAACCAGGTGTACATGCAAGGTCGGCGCTTTGTGCGGCGGTTCTCCGGTAAATTACAGGAAAAGCAACCTGATAGGGAATTTAAAGGTATTTCCAGTCTTGCATGCTAAAACAAAACACGCTCTTCTGAAATTTAGTTGTGAAACAACTACAAGAAGTCACAGAAAGTTATCAGGCCACGATTTGTGATTTTTTTTCTCTACTAGGCATAGTAAATATTTCAAAGTCCAGTTTTCCTTCAACTACATAAACCCAGGCCTGCAGCACGGGAGGCGGCTCGGCCCAGCCCAGCGGCCCGCAGCAGGGACCGTAAGGCGGCGAACGAAGGCGCCGCCGGAGCGGCCCCCAGGGCAGCGCTGGGCCCCGCCGCCCGGCTCCCCGAGCTCGCAAGGCCGCCCAGGGCACTCACCCCCTTGCCTAGGCGCCTCTTGATCTCGTACTTCTGGGAGACGAGCGCCTCCACCTCCGACACGCTCATGGCGGGCGCGCCGAGGCGGCGGACGGCGCTCCCGGCTGGGGGCCTAGGCGCTGCACCGCACGGCACGCTAGGCCGCGCGCGGCACTCTGCCTGTTGACGTCTGCTGCTATGGAAACAGCCCCGCCGCACCACGCAGGCGCCAAGCGGCCGCAGGCCGCGCAGACGCACAGCGTGACGCCAGGCGTACGGCCCACGGCGGCCGCTAGCGATGTGGTGCCGTTTGCGGGGTGCGAGGCGCGGCGCGGCCGCTCTCGCCTTCCTTCTTCCCCCGCCGGGCGCCCTGCTGCGCTGCTGGAGGCGGCGCCGTTGGCTCGGCCGTGCTTGCTGGCTGAGCGGGCGGCTGCTGGGGGAGCCCCGCGCCGGCGGACGGGCCGTGACAGCCGCGCCGCTCGGCTCTCCGGGAGCGCGGCGGGGAGCGGCGCGGGCAAAGCGCAAAGCTTTTTTTTCCCGTGCCTTCAGCCGATAAACTTTGAAGTGCGCTAGTCGGCGAAGGACGTCAGGCGTTCCTCTTGGCACTTGGTATCATTCGAATGCACTAGAAAAATCCTACTTTTTGTTTTTTTTTTAATCTGGCAACCGTTACTGCTAATGCCTACAACGCAAATCTTTCCTTGCTGGCAGCATGCTCTGGCAGACCCTGATTCCCTGACATCCTTGCTGGCAAACTGAGTAAGTGCAGAAGAGTTAAGTGCATGGTGAGACAGACTGAAAACTTGCAGAACTGCCTGAACCCAAGGTTTGTGGTCAGTGACGTGAAGTCCAGCTGGAGGCCAGGCGCTAGTGGTGCAGCCAAGGGGTCAGTACAGGTGCCAGTACTGTTTAGCTTCTTCATTAATCATCTGGACGGTGGGCTGGAGTGCAGCCTCAGCAGGTTTGCAGATGAAACAAAACAGGGGGTAATGGTTGATAGAGCAGATGGTTGTGCTGCTATTAAGAGGGACTCTCTCAGGCTGGAGAAATGGGCCAACAGGAACCTTGTGAACTTCATCACTGGAAAATGCCAATGCTGGCACCAGGGGAGGAATAATCCCATGTAGCGCTACAGGCTGTCAGCTGTCAAGCTAGAAGACAGCTTGGCAGGAAAGGACCTGGAGGTGCTGGTGGACACCAGGTTGACCATGAACCAGCAGAAGTGCTCTTGCAGCAGAGGTGGTGAACATCATCCTGGCTGCGCTAGGAAGAGCCTTGCCAGCTGTTTGAGGGAGGCGATCCTTCCCTTTTACTTAGCACTCAGAGACCACGCCTAGAGTATCTGGCACGGTTCTGAGGTCCCCAATATATGACAGGCACAAACATACAGGATTGGGTCCAGCAAAGGGCCACGGAGGTGACTGAGGCTCGGAGCATCAGTAATACAGGAAGAGGCTGAGAGCTGGGATTGTTTAGCTCTGAGAAGGCTCAGGGGATCTTACTAATGTGTTTAAATATCAGGTGGAGCGGGGGGGGAGACAGAGCCAGAGTGTTCTGAAATTGAAATTTGTGATGGAATTGAAATTCCATTTAAATGTAAGAAAAAACTTTTTTTTTACTGTGAGTGTGGTCAAACACTGGAACAAGCTGCACAGGGAGGCTGTGGACTCTCTGTCCTTGGAGATACTCAAAAGCCACTGAAAGTGGCCCTGCTCTAGTTGACCTTGCTTTGAGGTCTCCCAATCTCAGCTAAGGTCTGCTGCTGTATCGAATATCCCTGTGTGAATGTTAAAATTTGGGGTAAGGGCGACCTCTGGTGTCGCTGTTGATAAGGTAATCAAAATCCAGAGGTGTTCGACTTGGAAAGTGAATGTAGCTGCAGTCTATTAGAACTCTTTACGTCTTGCTTCTCGAGTGAAACACTAACGCAATAAAAGAATGAGAAGAAAGTAAAAATTGATATGAATATATTCAGTGAATATATTTTATTGATAGTTACGACCAAAGGTCAAATACCTCAATTGCTTATGCTGGTTAAAGGATTTAGTTACTTTCATATTTATTTTCTTTCCTTTGGAGACTAGCAGAAGGTAAAATAAAGTCTTTGCCATGTAGAAGATTTGGGAAAATTAGTGTTGCTGAAAGTAAGAGCTGGTTTCATTGCTTCATACTATGCTATCAGTATATTTAGTTTGCAGTGAAAATAACACAGAGAATGCCTTCCTATATTTAAGAATATAATTTACGCTTGGAAAATTACTAATTAATGAAACATCAAAGTCTGATCTCCAAGAGAAAATGTCATTGTTTATTTTGGGACATGAAGGGATTGCTGTTTCAAATATCTCAATACAGATGTCATGAAAGTTGAAGCTGAGGTTATGTTTAAAATCTGTTGTCTGGCTTGCATGCTGAGCATGAGCTATGTAAATCAATTCTTTCGTCCACCCACAGAACATTTGCTTCTATATACTCCGTTACCTAACTAACGGTGGCAAGTACAGCTGACAGTCCAGCTATGTCTGCTGATATATTGGCATGAGTGAGGAGTGGAGAAGTGGGTTTTTTTGGGTTAATGGGTTAATGGACACATCTTACACGGGGTGTGAGAGCTGTAGGTTTTGTCATTTGCATTATGTGCCTCATGCTGTTGTAACCAGTCGCATTTGTGTGCCATGTCCTGAATGTATTTGTTCTCCCGAAGAAGCTGCTGCTGCTGCTCTCTCAATTGAACTTTGGTTTCTTTAAGGATTTTTGAGTATTGGATGAGTCTGAGCAATTCCTGGCGCAGATGGCAATTCTCTGCTTTTACTTCTTTTACATGCTGAATTAGAGATTGTATCGCTGCTTCTTCTGCTGTCATGGTGAGAACTTTGATTTTCTGTTGAAAGTCCACGTCACAGTCAGCCTTGGCCTGCAGAAATCCGCTCTTGATTTTGTGCATTTCATCTGCATGCTGTATCTTTGTGACCAACAATTCCTTCTCCAGCTCTTTAATCTTTTTCGTCTGTTCCAGCTGAACAGAGGCATATTTGAAAGGCTGCAAGTCTTCAACCTCCTTGCTCATAAGAGAGTACTTTGTCTCCATATCCATCAGAGAGCTGCTTACCTCCTTCTCTTTTTCTGTATACTGTGAGATTAGCTCCTCTTTTTGTGTCTGGACTTGAGAGAGATCAGTGCGATTCTGATCATTTAATGTTATGATCAGATTCTGACACTTCTGTTTGTGTTTTCTTAGGTAAGAGAGGTAAATGTTGCTCTCTTCCCGATTCCGTTGAGCTTCCTTTTCTAGGAATTTATTTTCCTGCAGCAAATGCTTCACTCTTCCCATGTATGTGTTCATATGTTCAGTGAGAACCTTGTATTCCTTCTGCAAGTATGATTTCCTGTCTTCGACGAGTGCTTCCTTGTCACTTACTTCTTTTGATATATCTCCATTCTTGGTTGTTACTCCTTGCTGATTTTGCCCAGCACGCATGGTGTCTTGTTTCATCTGCTTTGTCTTGGATGCCATATTCCACACTGGGGGTATCAAACTCTGGCAAACTGTAACAGAGTGAAAAATTACAAATTCTAAGTGAGCATTTATGCCACACGTATGAACGTTGCTTTTTTTCCCTCAGTCATGCCCTCTTATGTTCTTATGTTTTCAACTGATGATTCTGGAAGCTAAAATGTTTGATCTAAAATTTTTCATGGCTGGCCTATGTCTTCAGTTAAAGTACATGTGCACTTAAGTGTATTTGCATTTTTACGTTTCTAATTAACAGAGAAGAAGTAGTTCTGCTGATCTAAAAATACACATATTTTTAAGATTTCTTTTTTGTTATATAATGTTGTGTTATCTCTGTAGTTTGGAGTACAAAGTCAAATTCCTCTGGTGAATTATTATGGCTGTACATTGTGTACTGTCTTTCTGTAGGCAGTAGATCTTGACATAAAATTGAGCAGCAAATAAGTATTGATGTGCTAATAGAGGCATGCCTGAAACTTGCAAATTCTAAAAGATAACTGCTCGGTCATCATGCTGGACTGGAAGCTACCTGTAGAAAATGTTATGGACAGTAGGGCAGATTGACCCTGTCCCTCCATCAAAGTTAGAGCCCTGTATTTGTATTTGAAGAGACAGCTGCATCCTTTTCCTGGATTTTGAAAGTTAAGTCAGTATTGTCTTACGAAATGAGAGCAGAAAAGGAAATGTTACAACCTTTCTTAACCTAGGGCTTCAATGATCAATCAAGGCATTTACTCACTTTGGAGAGTGACCGTGTTCTTATCCTTCCACTGCCTGAGGTAACATAAACTGGTATCTTCTTGGACATCACCTTAACTATAATACCATTTGAGATATGACACATAACTAAGTACTTATGAATGTAGAGAGAGTGAAAGAATGAGCATAAAGGGGATGATGACTAAAGAAACGTCCTCTGAGATCTTGGCTGTGGAATGTGTGCCATGGATTTTGATGGAATGTTGAATGTGCCGTGCAGATGTGATCTTCCCAGTTAGGGAAGGCTAGGAATGTATTCTTCCCTCAGAGATGGTGTGTGGGAGATAGGTACAGAACATTACGGGCTGAACATCCAGTTCAGCATCTGTTGAGACCATGCTGGATTATTCATTTGGAGACTATTCATCTGGGCTGCTTTATCTGTGTTCTATTTTGGTTTTGTTATAGGTGAGCAATCTGAAATTTGCTTTGGTGTTTTGGCCAAATTAAAGCAAAATGTTTTACTCTGAGAAAGATGTTATGGCTCCGTCAGAGTACACGGATATCCAAGCTGATGCCTTGGTTTTCTGTGCTGTTAGGAGTTGTTCTGTCTGGGTCCTCTCTTGCTGAGAAGATAACAGTCCTTTAATAAAGACAGTTTAATTAAGGCATAATGAGAGGCTTCTCTTTCTGCCTGTGTAATTTCCTATTTATACTGGTCAAATGATTGCAAAGCACAATATTATCATAGATAATCTATTTGTGTTTCTGTAATAGACTATGTATTTATTGCCTGTGGTAGGTATGGGAAAAAGCACTGCATAGCAGGCCAAATACGATGACCCGGTTTTATTTTAAAACTCTCAAGGCTTCAGAGACTTTTTGGGCGGGCAGATCACACCCATACTGGAGGGTAGCGGGAGTGGCTTGTAGCGGAAGCACTATGCCACATTCTTTTGTCCTTGACTGGAAATGCCTTTCTAGCATGCATCCTGCTTCAACTCGTCTGCATTGTGTACAAGTAGACACTGCTTTACACTATGCGCGTAAGAATCCTGGTCTGATACATCCCACTCAATCTGTGTTATTCATTTACCACTGACAGGACAGATTCACAGAACGACCAAATAGTTGGGGCTGGAAGAGACCTCAGGAGATTGTCTAGTCCAGCCCCTTGCTCAAAGCAGGGTTAACCAGAGCAGGTTGCTTAAGATTTTGTCCAGTCAGGTGTTGAATATCTCCATGTATGGAGACTCCACAACCCTCCTAGGCAACCTGTTCCTCCCGAGTGTTTGACCACCCTCACGGTAAAAACGTTTTCTCTTTCATTCTGTTCATGCTGTCAGGTCCGATAGAATTGTGTACGCCCGTTTTGTTTAAATGTTCCCTAACGTGATCCTCCTCCACTGAGGGCAAGTCTTCTTTGCTCCAGACTTTCTTCCTGGCCTCAGGGACCTGGGATTCTGGAAGGTCAGTCTTACCAGTAAAGAACAAGGCAAAGAATGCACTGAGTAGCTCAGCCTTTTTGGCATTCATTGTCACTAGGTCCTCTGCCCCTTTCAGCTAAGAGGCCATGTTACCCTAGTCATCTTTTTGCTGCTCATATACCTATTGAAGCTCTTCTTGTTGCCATTCAAATCCCTTGCCATATCAACTTCCAGATAGGCTTTGGCTTTCTTAACACCATTCCTGCACACTGAGATGGTGTCTTTGTATTCCTCCTGGGCTGCACGATCCTGCTTCCGCCTCTTGTGTGCTTCATTTTTTCATTTGAGTTTTGTAAGGAGCATCTTGGTCTTCGGTGTGGGCCTTCTGCCATACTTGCCTGCCATACTTGTGTGACTTCCGGCTTATTGGGCTGGACCATTCTTGAGATTGGAAGAGGTGCTCCTTGAAAACCAACCGGCTCTCCTGGACTCCTCTCCAGGAATATCTCCCATGGGATTCTTCCAGGCAGATCCCTGAATAGCTCAAACTCTTCTCTCCTGAAGTCCAGGATTGTGGTCCTACTGTTCGCATTGTTAGTTTTCTCAGAATCCTGAACTCTGTCACCATGTGTTGCTGCAGCGAAGGCTCTCCCCAGCTTTCACATCCCAAACCAGTACTTCCTTGTTTGTAAGTATCAGGTCCAGGAGAGTGCCTCTCCTTGTCAGCTCCTTGATCACTTGCACCAGGAATTTACTATGAGTGCACTCCAGAAACCTCTCTACTTCTTCCTAATGAGGCAGTCTGTGCCAGAAACCCGCCACAAGATTCCCCACATTGATCTGCCCTCTGATCCTAGCCCCTAAACTCTCAACTGACTCATGGGCAGAGCTCCACGCGTTCCTGCTGCTCTCTCACATGAAGAGCATTTCACCCTCCTGGAAGCTGTATCCGTCCATAGCAGCACTCTGATCTTGTAAGCTAACCCACCATCTCTTTCTTACCAAATCTCAGTGAGATTTACATCTGCAGATGCACACATGCTTTTTAATTTCTCATTTGTTCCTCATGCTCTGTGCAATAATGTACAGGCACTTCAAAGAGCTACCCAGCTGTGCTGATTTCCTAGAAAAGGTGAGAGAACTTCCTCCATTATGCTGTCTTGTAAGTACTCCTTTGTTTATGTCCTTATGATTGAGATGGTCCCCCTTCAGCACTGAATCGTCCACTTCATCCTGCACCTTTTGCTTGCAGACTTAGTCCACCGCTTCCTCATTTGATGTTGTTCATCATCTTTCCTGCTTTGTTCCTAGCTTAAATTTCTCCTCAACAGAGGAGAACAGACTGCCACCAGTCTGTTGGCAAAGATGCTTTTGCCCGCTTTGTGTTGTATAACCTGTCTCTTCCGATCAGTTCTTGATCTTCAAAGAGGATATAAAAATGGTCATAAAGAACATTCCCCTATTCTTGACACCAGCTGCACAACCATATGTTGACCCACAGGGTAAGTCCACTTCTAATCAAACCTTTCCCCCTCACCAGCAAGATAGAGGAGAAAACCACCTGCTCCCCCCATCCTCTTGTCCCTTGCCTGTAGAGCCATGTAGTCTTGCTTGATAGGCTCCAGGTCTCCCCTGACAATATCACTGGTGCCCACGTGGAAAAACAGCAGGGTGTAATAGTCTGGGAGATAGACAAGATTTGGCAGCCTCCCCATAATATCCTGGAACTGAGCTCCCAAGGAGCAGCAAACCTGCCTGGATAGCAGGTCAGGTAGGCAGATGAGGACCTCTGTCCCCCACGGGAGGGAGCCTCTTCCCATTACGATCACTTGCTGCTTCCTCCTGGTGCTGCTGTGTGGCTCAGACTCAGTCAGCTCAGATGCTTCATGGGAGAGAGTTCCCAGACCCTTGTCTGCTTCCGGAGCACTTAGCCTGTTCTGTAACTGCAAAACTGCAGGTGGAGCAGGCACCTGCCTCCTGCTGCTGGAAGACACAGAATTCTTGCCAGGTCATCATAGGAGTCTCAGTTTCCCAACCAGATAAGCTCAGACTCAATACAGCTGGGGATTTGGGCTCTTGATGCTGCAGGGTCTCAGGAAATCCACTTAATCTCGGTCTTGTTATCTCTGATGCTGCAGTCTGTTGACCTCCTCCTGAAGCTCTTTTGGCAACACAGATCCTCCACGAATGCACACCTCCTGCTGGCAAGGAGACCATCTCCCCTTGCCCCAGCCACAGCCAGAGTGAGAGGCACCAGACACTCCCAGCATCTTGAGCCTTGGAGAGCTACATCCTCCCTCAGGCACTTGAGCTGAGTTGAGGCCTCTGGTGTTCCATGGGTATAGACCTGGGTAGAAAGCTGGTCATAGAGGATTCCCTCGTATCTGTCCACACTTTACAAAATGGATGAAACCAATATAGTAGTGGTAGAAGATGGGATCATAGCTCTTTCCTTTACTGTAGTGAATACGGGCTGATGAGGCTGCTTCACCTGGCATGCTCTTTCTGTCTGCTGAGATAACAGTGTGGGCCCAGACTTTCGCCCAATCCGCTCTGTCCCTCATTAACCAGTGGTTTGATGGAGGCTAAAAAAGAAGCACCCTTGAATACTACCCAAGCATACGACACCTGAATTTTGCAGAATCCTGGCGCCCTATGTGAAATACAGGCTGACACTCTTGCCCTTAAGAGGTACGTCCTCAGTGGCTATTAGAGCATGCATAGGTACTATGGCTGATAGCTTTCTCTCCAGTTCCTCTGGGTTTTGCAGTCCTAGCAAGGGAATCATAGAATCGTAGAATGGTTTGGGTTGGAAGGGACCTTAAAGATCATCTAGTTCCAACCCCCCTGCCATTGACAGGGACACCTTCCACTAGGAAGAAATTGTTCACCCAAAGGGTTGTCAAGCACTGGAACGTTGCACAGGGAAGTGGGAAGTGGTTGAGTCACCATCCCTGGAGGTGTTTACAAGACTTGTAGATGTGGTGCTTAGGGGCGTGGTTTAGTGGTGGACTTGGCAGTGCTTGGTTAACGGTTGGACTCGATGATTTTAAGGGTCTTTTCCAACCAAAATGATTCTATGATTATCTGAAAAGAGCTTGGCTCTGTCCTCTTTGCAGTCTCCCTTCAGGTATCATATACATTAATAAGATCCCCCCCTTGCCTTCTCTTCTCCAGACTAGATAGTCCCAGCTCTTTCAGCCTTTCCATAGGTGAGAGATGCTCCAGTCCCTTAGTCATCTTTGTGGCCCGTCATTGGACTCTCTCCAGTAGCTACATGTCCGTCTTGTACCGGGGAGCCTAGAACTTGACACACTACAGATACGGCCTCACCAGTGCTGAGTGGATGCTAGTGCACACATGCAGTTACCCTTTTCCAGTTATTCTGTCTTCCACCCTCCCTAGCATTATGCATCCACTTAGGAGTTGCCTGATCTGATAAACAGCTGTAAACTGGGAGAGGAAGGAGGGAAGTGAACTCAGTAGCAAAGGCACCCTCCACCCCCACAGTATCACATATAAACCTCCACTTATTTTACATCTGAAAACTGAACATTTATGGAATGGATATCCCTACTGGATCCTGTGAAACTTCAGTGGCTGCAGGGAACAAGAATAAAGATCTTGAAATATCTGGAGATACTCAGAAGTTGTCTGGACATGATCCTGGACAACCTGCTCTAGGTGGCCCTGCTTGAGCAGGGTGTTCAGACGCGATGACCTCCAGAGGTCCGTTCCAACCTCAACCACCTGTGATTCTGGGGTCTGTGAAAGGATGACAATGGTGCCCCTGATCCTTGTCTCATGTATGTGCATCATAGCAGCCAAAAGATAGAAGCTAATTCGTAGTGTGCCAGAGCTGTTCTGCAGGAAATAATGAGGGTAACATGTAATGGAGCGCAAAAGACTCAGTGAGATGACTTTGACTGCTCAGACAGTTTGGGGCTGCAGGTGGTAGGAAGAGTCAGCTCTGGCATGGGTATGATATACATGAGGATAGGACCTCTGTGCTTATTCTTAGACGTACACCCAGATTTCCACACCAAGAGGACAACATCCCAGGTAAGAACCTAGGAAGAAGAAATGCGTAGTGCAAATAATAGTAAGACTTACCAAGTTGCTAGTGAAATTGGCCACAGTAAGATGCACCTTTAGAACACAGGACTGATTTCAAGAAGGGTCAAACATTGCTGAATAACGAATGATGAGGCGCAGCAACAAGACAGAAGCAGGACATGTCTGAAATCTGTGCTTTTTCCTTTGTGTTCAGATTATTGTTTTTGTTGGTCTTGGTGTCTGTGTCACACAGGTTCACGCTGGTAAGTATAGCGAAGCTCCTCCTGAGTTTAAGAAATAAGTTAGAAGACATGTTTTGTAACATTTGTGAGATACCAAGTGAAGGTGATGAAATAATGGTCGATGCCCTGTATAGCGCTTTTAAAAATCCATCTTCTGTATATAGCAGGTTATTAAAAGATAATACATCGTAGGAAAGAAATGTCCAGTAATTAGACATAATGTTTGGGACGTGAATGAGGCAGGGGATTGTTGAAATAACAGTAAGTGGTAATATAATTATTTGAATATATATTCAGACAGTGTGAGCACCATGCCTACAATCCTACATTAAGAATTTGGCTTTTTTTTTAAGCATTCATTTCAGGAAGGGATTCAGGTTTTTTTTAACATGCAACATTATGTTTTAGAACTGCTGAGATGATACCTGCAATATAAGAGGCACAGTTAATTCCGCAACAGATACTAAAGGAAGGAAAATGCATCGGTATTAATGATTCTTGCAGACATAATCAGAAAATAAAGGAGTGAATAGTACTTTGCGTGCTGAATTTCTAAACTACTTATTCAAAAGAGGAACAATGCAATCAAGGATTTAGAACTGGAGTGAAGTCCGGTAAGTCTGATGGTTTTAATGAACATTTGTAACTAAAAGTTACTGTATCCTAATACAACTGGTTGCCCTTTTTAAAAAAAATATGCAAAATTCAAGTAGTAGGTGAACAAAATAGAATAAATATACTAAAAGCACCTGTCATAGTAATAGCAGAACATGTTCCAAGCTGGGACTGTGGCAGCTGCATCAGGAGTGGGTGTAGAGAGACATAAGAATCCATGCAGTTTTGGGAGACAGATCTGAGCTAGAAGGGTGTCACAATGGGAAAGCAGCAGAACTGAGATAATATTAATTGTGTAGTTTTGGGGGAAGGGCAATCGTAGAGCTGTATGAATGTTAGAGAAATTACTAAACTACTCTGCATGGAAAAACCAGGCGTTGCTAAAGTTAGTATTATACAGAATGTGTTTTGTTTAAAAAGCACTGACCTTTCCTGCTCCTGTGGTGTTCACAGATTTTCCAAATAGCTTCTTCTGGCTTACTGTTCCTGGTTTACTGGACTGCACTTGCTGATAGCCAGACTGTGCTCTTTGAAGGGTGGTGGTGTTTGTAAGCTGTGCGTGTCCATGGTGATGAAACGTGAAGTCACAAGGGAAGGTCTGCAGTGAGATTCTCGGAGCCATTTCAGTTCCCAGCTTGGCTGTGAGGCCTGACTGTGACATGCTTTGTTGCATGTTGGCGTCAGTTAAGCAGAAACACAAAGGCTGCTTGGCTTCTAAGAATATGATTTTTAGTGGCTGCTGTATTAATGGGGAAACAGCCTCAGCTGTTGCGTTGTGCTGAAGGAAAGGGATGACTTAAGACACGGTCCTCCTTGCGAATTAGGTGCCAATATCTACACAAGCATTTCTGGGCCATATATTTGGGTTTTCTTTCCAACAGGTTGGCAAGCAGTCCCAGGTCACTCAAAGTTAGGAAGGGAGGGGTATGTATGGGAATGTTTGTGACATTTGAAAGGCAGATGCTAGACAGGATTTTTACAAATGCAGTCCTTATTTATGGAAGGAGTCTCTTGTTTTGGAAACGAAATTAATAGTTTGGGAGGCACTTCCTGCATTTTGTAGCAAAAACGAGATGATCCTCATACATGAAAATGTTTGTTTCTCTAGGTGTATAACAGTATAACCTTGGCATCTCTGTGGCATAGGGCCTGGAATTTCACTGGTTTACTTATTCATTTAACCTGGCTATTTGTGGCTAAGGCAGAACTTTCTAGAAAGGCATCTGAACTTGAATAGAACAATAATGGAGAATACACTACTTCCTTTGATTTGTCTTTTGCAGTGGGTGGGTGATCGTTTCACATAAAAATGTGTGAAGGTGAAATTTTTCTTTTTGAATTTCAGTTTTACAGCTTCAGATTTTACTGATTTGTAGGTGGTTTCCTGGCAAATTAGAGCACCCTTGTAGTGTGTTTAGGTGGCAAGGTTTTACTAGGTGGGGGCTGCAGGGTTGGCTTCTGTGGGAAGACACCAGATGCTGGCCCCGTGTCAGACAGAGGCTGTTCCAGACGGCTCCAAGGATCTGCTGCTGGCCAAAGCTGAGCCCATCAGCAATGGTGGTGGCGCCTCTGTGATAACGTATTTAGGAGGAGGTAAAAAACGCTGCACAACAGCAGCTGAGAGAGGGCAGTGAGAATACGTGAGAGAAACAACTCTGCAGACACTAAGGTCGGTGAAGAAGGAGGGGGAGGAGGTGCTCCAGGTGCCAGAGCAGAGATTCCCCTGCAGCCCATGGTGAAGATCATGGTGAAGCACGTTGTTCCCCTGCAGCCCACGGAGGTCCACAGTGGAGCAGATATCCATCCTGCAGCTCATGAAAGACCCCACATCGGAGCAGGTGGGTGTGCCTGAAGGAAGCTGTGACCCCTTGGAGAGCCTGCACTGGAGCAGGCTCCTGGCAGGAGCTGTGGCTCTGTGGAGAAGAGCCCACGCAGGAGCAGGTCTTCTGGCAGGACCTGTGGCCTTGGAGGGGACCCAAGCTGGACCAGCCCATTGCTGACGGACCGCACCCTGTGGAAAGGACCCATGCTGAAGCAGTTTGTGAGGAAATGCAGCCCGTGAAACAGACTCGCATTGGACAAGTTCACGGAGGACTGTCTCCTGTGGGTGGGACCCCACCACCCTGGAGCAGGGAAGAGTGTGGGGAGGGGTGGGGAGAAGGTGCTTTTAGATTTGTTCTTATTTCTTACTATCCTACTCTGATTTTGATTGGCAGTAAACTAAACTAATTTCCCCCAAGTCGAGTCTGTTTTGCCCGTAATGGTCATTTCTGAGTGATCTCCCTGTCCTTATCTCAACCCATGAGCCTTTCATAGTATTTTCTCCCTGTGTCCTGTTGAGGAGGGGAAGATAGGGTGAGTGGCTTGGTGGGCACCTGGCAGCCAGCCAGGGTCAGCCCACCACAACCTTTTACTCTTAAGTCTTTTATCCCTGTGAAGATTTTTATGTATGGTCTTTGTATGTCCCAGTCTTTTTCTGAAAGATGATTGAGTTTTTTGTCCCTCATTTTAAAACATTTTCTCCAGCTCATGGATAATTTTATGTCTCTCACATACCACCTCAGTCTGTCAATGTCTTAAATGTTTTGATTCTAGTCTGCATGTAGTCAAACATAAAGACATGAGAAATGCAGCAAGACACATATTAGTTTGTAGACTTGCACCCGATCTATTTTGTTCTGTATATATTTTAGATGCATTAAAGCTACATTGAAAGGTGGATTAATGGACCATTTTTCTCCTAATGGAATCTGCCAGCCAAATGCATGAACAGGAAGCTTCTTCAGTGCAAATGGCGAGCAGTCAGTTGCTGGTTACATGTGGTTTGAACCACATATGTTTTACATCTACTTGTACAACTCAGGATGCTTTGCTTCGTATTTTTTTAGGGTGAAGGATTTCTCTATGACTCCACTGACAAGTGCTGGCTGACAAAGTTATAATGCCACAAGGGAGACTCTAAAGCAAGATCAAGGACATGAGATGTGCAGCTTGCCAGAAGAACGTCACTCAGTAGCAACTGACAGCTTTTAGCTGTAACCGTTAGCATATGTGGTTTACTCTGTTAGACTCAGAAAGGTTTTGTGCAGTTGTAGAAATCTTAGCTTGGCTTTACACCCTACAGCAATAGTATCTGTGTGTTTATAAACTGTGTTAATCCTAGGCATTTAAAACATCATTGAATAACTGTACATGAAGAACTACAGACTGCCATCCTCAGANTTCTTATGTTGGAGGCCCCAGAGCTGAATGCTGTATTCTGGATGGGGTCTCACGAGAGTGGAGTAGAGGGGCAGAATCACCTCCCTTGACCTGCTGGTCACACTTCTTTTGATGCAGCCTGGGATACAGTTGGCCTTCTGGGCTGTGAGCGTGCATTGCCAGCTCATGTCAACCAACACCCCCAAGTCCTTATCCTCAGGGCGGCTGTCAATCCATTCTCTGCCCACCCTGTATCTGTGCTTGGG
>VZSC01006338.1:80132-140640 GCA_013398225.1 Steatornis caripensis | reverse complement strand
TTTTTTTTTTTTTTTTTTTTGTAACATCCGTCTGAGATGATTGAGTCTCAAGTTCACGCTCGGAAAACTGCAGCACAACAGCATAAAACCCCTTTCTCCTAGGGTTTTTGACATATTAACGGCAACTGCGGCATCAAATCTCACAAACTCCTACCTCTCAATATTCCATTCAGCTTTCTGTTGCAGTTTATTCTGTATAGTTCTGCTCTGTGTACTTTATCGCATCTAACACCCAGGATAAATGACCTTTATGAAGCTAAGAATAAGCAGGGATTAATATAATTCATGTCTATGTCCAAGATCTCCCTCCAGGTCTTCTCCTAAGGGGTGAAATTCGGCACACTGTTTAGGTGTCCTCATGAGCCTTTCTTTACATCCACCCTTAGTGTCAAAGTTAATCGGCAGCCTATGTTCTTGAAATAAAGAGCATCACATGAGAACGAGCCGCAACAAAGCATTTGGGCTTTAAAACACTCTCCAGCATGAACCTGGTGTGACAGTCAGGGCAATGAGCAGGGCACAGGATGGAGCTCCCAACCCCCCGAGGTATGAAGGCATCTTGCAGCGTCCTTTTGTCCTCGCTGCACTTTCCAAGTGCTTTCTTGGGGATGAAGCAAATGGAGGTTTTGTGCTCTCTCTAATAGCCTGAGAGTCCTGTAGAGTCTGAGCACTTTGCAGGCCACCTTTATGGGAGGAGAGCGTCTTTATCTTTATGACAGTAGTGGAAAAACAAGACCTAATGACAGCTAATCCTGCTCATTCCACTTACAGGGCTACTTTTGGTGCCAAGTGGTATTACACTGTCAGTTTGGCTTATCCAGTTTTGCCCTGCAGTGCCCTGTGCCTCCACAACCTATACATGTTAGTTTGAATCAGGGATTGCTGTGGAGCAACTCTAGTGATTCCCTTGCTGGAGAAACCCAGGAGCAGAGAAGAGGACAGTCCAGGTGCAGATCTGGACACCTTTGGTTGGAGGATGTCCAGGCTGCACCTTTGCTGTCTCACGGGCATTGTGATTCCCAACACGTGTGGATGGGCTCATCCACCACCTGTCATCATGTTTTCCATTTGCATTTTTGGAGGTGCCAGCATGGGGAGGAGTCAACATTTCTTCCCCAAACCCACAAGTTTGGGGAAGGATGAGTGCTGCGTAGGAAGGAGGACTGAGGAGTCTTGTTTCTCTGGCTGTGTCCATGCAGCATATGGGCTGAATGTTTCCTTTGTGGTTTTGTCTGTTAAGGCTTGTGTCTAGCTCTTTGCTCTCGTGCCAGGGAGTCCCGGCACTTCCATCCTGGAGCTGTCTCTCTGGGACAAAGGGCATCAGTCTGCGCACAACTTCCCCGGCTCTCCTCTTAGCCCTTCTGACAGTTTTGTGTTGGAGTGGAGCATGTTTAAGTGGGTCAACAAAGAGGTCATTTTTCCCAGCGCAAAGTGCCCTAATAGATTAACCAGTGAGGATTTTAATAATACATGAAAGGAAAGGTTCACCTCTTTTGGAAAGGCTTTTCAGCTATTGACGGGGTCAGCAGCTGGGTTGGTGGCCACTGGGATTCCAGCGGAGGGGAAGTTGGTGGGTACCATCCTCCACCAATGAGCATATCTGCGCCATCAGGCCAAAATAGAACTACCCCCGTTTCAATCCACTGATATAAGTGTCATTAATGGCTTTTCAACACATATTAACAGGAGGAGCTGCTCTGGGGTGGTGGCAGGGGTAGAGTTAGCACCCACCCTCCAATTCACTCCTCTGAAGCCTGAAGCACATGGGCTTCAAGCTGGGCTTCCAGATGGGTTTCCAAAAAGATGAGGCTTGTATGATCAGTCAGGGAGAACAGTAGACTACCGCAGTTGTGTCTGGCTACAGCCACTTTTAATGGAATAATTTAAATTTAAGGAGAAAAGGCTAATCCACAGAGGTCACACTGAACAGTCCTGTTGATTCGGTAGCTTTTTGGCTGTTATAAAGTGGTTTTCAACACCTTAGCTGATTTATTCCTCTTTGGATTCCTTGATTTTAAAGAAGTCTTTAAACAAGGAAATCTGTTACTGTGGCCTCAGGTTATTTTTCTGCCCTATTCAGCCAGATTTGTGGGCATTCTTCATATCAGAGTAGGAATATTTGATTGCAAGAGCTTGTTCTCACTGTGTTGTTGGTTGGGCAGGAAGTAGGAACGACCAGAAATCCTGTAGCATCCCAAATACACTATTGCAAAGGTTTCTGTAGGCTCTAATCTTTAGAAGGTAATAGTGACATGAGTATTCATTAGGATAGGTCATCTTTGCATAGACCATCTTCTCATCCGTTTGACCTTCTCATCTATGTTGGCTAAACCATACTATTGTTTATCAAGTAACTTATGCACTTGAGTTCCCAAAGCCAAATGGACTATTTGTGCTCAGGAATATCATTCCCAGGCTTTGCTTGCTGGCAGAAGGCAAAGGCTGCGGCAGACATGTGGTTAATAAAGTGCCTCAGCACTATGTCAGTTGCTGTTCTTGAAGGCCATGATGGACTCTGCCAATGCACAATTGTATGCTGCGGCAGCATCTGTTAGACCCTAGCTGTCTGCCTTTGACATGCTACCTTCTGGAGAAGGTCTTACTTTTCCTGAGAGAAAGCCTGGGACTTTCCTTGCTCTCTCCCAAGTTCTGGGTGGATGGTCTCTGGACACTGCCTCTCCTAAAGCCTTCTACCCCAACCAAAACTCTCGATGGCTACTTCCCCTTGATTTTTGGAAGGGTTCCCATCACTGAAGGACTGTGGAGAGATTTGAAAATCTGGTATTTGAGAAAGAGATGATCAGAGCAGTATGCAAAGTTCCTTCAAGGAAGCTTATGGAGGTCTTGGAAGCAGCAGTCTTCTCACCTTCCCACCAAAGCATGGGAAAAGAAGACAACAGCTTTCCAGATATGGGGAGAAAGGTATTAGGTTAATTCTGAATAAGGAAGTTACTTCCAATCCAAGATGCAGAAGAAATGTTCAGAAAAGACTCCCTAGGCAGCAAAAGGTCAATCCCCAGCATCCATCCTGGGCCAAATGGTAGAGCCCACCGTTCTGTTAATGGCAAGTCAACTATAGGGTATCGAGGGCAGTCAATACAGCCCCAAGCACATGGCAAGTGAATTAAAATCTGACAGATCCCAAAAGTCACCCTCAAATGTGGCTTTACTTCATGCCATTTTTCAGGGATTAATACTAGGTCTCAGCATTTCTCTAAGCGAAGCAGATATGATGGCTCCCATGGGGAGAAGCTGCCAGTGGCACAAAGGGTAATGAAATGGTAAATACTGGGAGACAAATTCATCAGATGGGGCAGTCTGGAACACTTGGCAAGAAAAGCCCATTTGAAAAAACTGTGTTAAAAGACAGCCCAGTGCAAAACTGTACCTCAGAGAAGAAGAAATTAAGATTGTTCCTATGGAAAGAGGCAGTGAATCACCAAATGCAGGGTTTTCTGGCTTTAGTAGAAAGAAACTGCCTGAGCAGCTCCTGACATCAGTTGAGGCTGTGGCAGAAACAGTTACAGTGACCTTTGATGTCTAAATGAAGGAGCAGGAGGTGCATTTCTTTGTCCTTATATATAGCAATGGCAAAATGTGTTGAAGTAGCTGGCTACTACTGTCAATGCCAAAGAGGAAGAAAGGGAGCATGAAAGTATTGCAGAAATGATGTTTAGCACAGAAAATACTTAGGCTGGTAGCTGGTTAGTTTTTTGGAAGAGCTGTGAGGTTAGAGTACACAGATGATTGTGGTATTTTCTCCTCGTGAAGGTGCTAAGGACGGTCCAGTCTAGTGGAGAAGGGCATCACAAGAGCCCTTTGCAAGGTGCCAAAGCCACAAAGTGACAGACTGGAAGCAACTCCCTCCTTGCTTTTTCTTTCTGGAGATGGTGGCTAAATATGAGGACAAATGAGTGGTTAGTGGGGTCCGTATGGGCATAAATGTGCATTTAATTAAGAGCTTGTGATATAGAAGAAACCATTTTATGATCGTAGGATCATTCAGAATAAATGAGGTTGGAAGGGACCTGAGGAGACCCGGACCCTCTGAATCTGTTGTAAGGGAGGAACCTGGAGAAAATTTCCTTCTGTAGGTACAGGGTTGTGGGACTGGAAGTGTTGTGAGGACTCAACACAGACCTCAAACAGCTGCTGTCACTGACAGATGTTTTGGCTATTGGTGACATCTGGAGAGATGTACCTCACTGTGCCAGGCTTGAAACCAGAAATCTGTGTGTTTTAGCTTGCCACTCTTAACCCAGCTGTGCAACAAGTGACATTTGGACCCTTGTATTGTGCAGATCCGGGGTTTTCCCCATGTACACTCTGAGTTATTCTCCGCTGCTCTCCAGCCCATGAGCTGAACTGCCTGAGCATGGTGCCAGCCAGGAGAGCAGTGGCTGGGGCTGTGAGCTCAGCACAGGTGATGCAGAGGCTCGAGGAGTGTCTGGATATGCACATGCCTTCTGTGAGTGTCTCCTGGAAACCGGTAAATCCCTCAGCAGGTTTCAGAGGGGCTTGACAGCAGGATAAGATAATTAGATCTCTACGAGTTTCATCTAAAAGGGTGAGCTGGAGGAGGAGAGGAATCCTCTTCTAACTAAGTAAAGGTTTTTGCATAAGCTTGCACATTATGAAGCACCAGGGAATCCACTCCTTAGGGTGCCCTTTTAAGCTGCAGGAACGAACCCCAGGTCCCAAAATCAGCTAAGCTATGAGACACCAGCCCACGGGCAAGTGAGTGCCATTGGTACTGGTCTCCACGGAGATGTCTTTCTCGTAGGGGCTTTCAACTCAGTTTCTCACTATTGCCCATGTTTGGTGTGTTTGGTCTCACCACCTCCTGCCTCTGTCTTGCCAAAATACCAACCACACCCATGTTTCCTGGAGCAAACCCAGGGCAGTATGTGAAGCCACGATGGTTGGGCTCTACCGCAAGGGTTCGTGTGGACAATACTACCTCCCTTGCTCCTTCCAAGCCTGGCACATTTGAACATCTGTAGAGGGTCAAACCCAAGTCCATCTGGCACTGACTATTTCATAGTGATCAGTAAGCAGGCATCTAGGGAAGACTTCCTCCTCCTCCTAATATTTTCCCTGTTGTCAACAGTTTTCAGTGTAGACTTCCTTTGCTGCACATGGTGACACCCAGTAACCTGTGGGGGATTTAGTTTCCATGATCTTGTTTAGTCTCCACTTGGGGCAAGCTAAACTTGAAGCCTCCAGAACATCCTTCAGCAAGGGGTCCCACAGGTCATTTCTGTGTTGCCCAAAGGAAAGTCTCCTTTTGAGTGCCCTGAGCCTGGCTGCTGTTACCTTCCTGTGATGCCCCATCATTCTTGTATTAGGCGAAGGTGAGTAGGTCATCTTCACCACCTTCTCCCTGCCGTTGGTTTCCTCAGCATCTCTCCTATGGTGACTCTTTTCCAGACAAAGGAGTTCCCTCTCACGTAATAGTTCCTTGCAGGGAAGCCGTTCCAGACCTTGGATCATCCTTATTGTCCACTTTGTGCCAGTAACTGTGATGCTGGCTGTGCCGCTCAGCTACCTACCATGAGATGCAAAGGGTTGTTCAGGAGACCGTGAGTTCAACACGAACCAAATGAGGCCAATTCCTTCATTTTTCCATAGTTTACAGATGCAACAGAGCTGCTTCTCTTCCTCCTTCATCTAAATTATTTTCTAATGCTTCTGCTGTGCACTTACATCTTTGTGGTGTTTTCCCTCTGGGATGACTACAGGAGGAGCACTGAGCCACCAAATTGGTCACACATTGCTTGCCCGTGACCCACTCATGAGATATTTGCTCACTCTTTGGACTAAAATTATTTCCACATAGAGGTGAGCACATTTTTTTGTGTCAAAAAAAAGATTACTGATGTGAGCAAAGAGGTCATGCAGACACATGCGAGTTGACCACAGCTAGACATAAACTGTACATAAAAAGGGGAAATCTCCTCAAGGAAAAGACCATAGAGGCAGTGTGATTTTAGCCAAGGGGTCAAGGGAGTGTTTTATTGGCTTGGAAGCCAGAAGGCAAGGTAAGAACCTCACCACTGCCACTGATCTGAGTAGCCCTGGCTGGGTTAGCTCTCTCCTTTTGTTCCTCATCCTTTTCTCTTCCAGTCTGGCATCTCTGAGTTAATGATGTTTCTTACATCTGGCACAAAGCGGCCCAGATTTTTGATAATATCTCGTGTTGGGGCTACCATGGTAATGTTTCCTTGACAAAAAAGCCGTGGCAGGGAAAGATGAGATGAAAGTCTAAATTTTGTAAAGGCATGAGGATTTCCCAATTCCCATGGTATTCCTAGGGATCTGGTGACATTTTCCAGAGAATTTGTGGGAATGTGTTGGGGAAGGTAAAAAAAGAGATTTTAGGGAGTGTATTTCACCAAAGCAGACCTAAGCTCTGCAAAACCTTGTACAACCGGACCCAGTGCTGGTTCCTGTATGTCGGGTGGAAGTCTTAGCAGCTGGGAGCGCAACATCTCTCGCTCTGCTCTCAACCAGTGTCCCAATGGCGCAGCCGTCTTTCTCTTAAAAAAGGAGTCGGGCACCATGATCCTCAGGAAGTGCAGTTTTGTCACATCATCTGACTGTCACAGAGGTTAGTCCAGCTGGAGATGGTTACACAATGAGACAATGGGACAGCCCATTAAAGTGAGCTTCGGAGTTTTTCTAAAATTAGAAATCATCCCTGGAAAGGCAAGCATATCCAAATAACCTGCTACAAGCCAGAGAAACCAGAGACCAGTCCGTTAGATGACAGGAGAAAACTGCTAACACTTTACTGTCATCTTCAGCCCCACAATACCTCCAGCTCATCATCTCAAACCAAACAGGATGGTGATTTTTGCTGCACATAGAGCCTTTTAAGCTCAGAAGAGGTTCAGTATCACCTTGTAAGTCCCTTTTTCTGCAGCCTTTAAGTGAAGGAAGTGGCATGCCAAGGGAAGAGGGAAGCATCCTGACACACCTCTCATTTCTGTTGTCCACCTGTATGTCCGTCTGAATTTCCATCTACCTTTGCCTGGGAGATTGAGGGCAGAGCAGTTTAATTGTTGGATTCAGTCCTAGAGCTGACACAGGTGCCTATCTCAAAATGATTCAAACTAAGCCTCAAATTGACTTTTTCAGATTCTTTTCTTGGTTCAAAAGCATTGTTTTAAATCGGATTTGCTTTGAAACACAAGCAGTGTTCAGGGTTTGGAAAGGGTTCACTGGGTAGGAAATCTGTTTGTTGTAGCATCCCCTTCCCCATCTCCCTTTGGGACTCATGGATGCTCTGTGGGACAAAAAAAACCCCCAAAATGCAATGCCCTGGAGAATATCTCGCAGCCAACTGCCCAAGTCTGGTGAAAGAAAACCTTGTCCTCTCCTGAGCATCCTCCTGGATATCGCAGAGGGCTGGCAAGAGGTAGCACAGGGTGGGAGAGCAGCCACAACATCCAAGACAAGGCAAAGGGGAGATAGGCAGCAATGGGTTTTTTCCGTGAAGCCCATCGCTATGTTCTCATGGGGTGAAGCTGTAACGAATTTTATGTGGGCAGAGACCGGCGAACATTCGCCGAGGAAGTCTGGGGCAGGATCCGTGGCCCCGGGCAGCACAGTGGGGGTGGGAGTTTGGGTCAGATCCCTGTTCTTGGGGTAGTAATTTGGGATAGCCCACAGCTAGGGGTGAGGGAAGGGAAACTGTTGACAGTGCTGTCAGATTTATTTTGCTCTTGCAGAGGCCAGAAAGCTAGAAAAACTCAGTTATCAAAGTGCTGTGCTCAGAGTCATTTGTTCATGCCGCGTTCCCATGTCCAGCCCTGCTTGTGTAATGGCCGGGAAAGGGCTTATCAAGGCCTGATACCAAAGTCTCAGGAGGGAAAAAAAATCTCCAAGCAGTTTGCTTTTCCTTCCAGAAACCCAACGTTGAAAAAGCAAAGTAAACTCCACTCTTACTCTTGGCACGCTCATGTTGCGCAGGCAAGCTTTCTCTGCCAGGTTGGTCAGCTCTTGGTCACCTCCATAGGTTTGACCGTGGTCAATGGTGGTAGCTGGGTTTTGCAAACAGACTTGAGAAGGACCAGTCTTGACATGTGTCATGTAAAATTTATATAACCGTGGTAGCATAATATATATGATAAATATATCACATAATAAGCTGCTGGGGCATCCTGTTTGGTTGTCACAGCCCCTTGTCCGTGTCAGCCTCAAACAAGGCAGCAGGGTGCAAGCCAGCCCCCACGGCACCATGCCAGCACCTGTGACAGTATGGGATGAGGACAATGCAGCTTTGTGCTCAGTTCATCACTTGTGTGGCAGAGCCACGTGCTTGTGCCCAGCGAGGTGATGTGATAGTGCCATCACCCCATGGCTTGCTCCACTGTCCGGTCAGGATGCAGCCAGGGTAGATGCAGGGGCTGGGAAGGACCCCTAGGACAGGTGTTGCCAAAAACAAAGCACCTCAAGGCCAAGGATGAAAAATCCCTTTAATGGCCCTGGCTTCTGGATCAGACCCAGACTAAACATTTGGCTGGAGACTTGCTGCAATCCCTTCAGGGCCCGGGAGTATCGCCTGCAGCATTGCTTTTGTAGGACGTGGTCCCTTTCACCATGCTGTTTTTCTCAAGCTGGTTGGTGGGGGCTTGGGGCAGAGACGATGGGAGTGTCATCTCACCCCTTTACTGAGTGTCCTGCAGATCCCCAGGTTGCTGCCGGCTCTACACATCCCCATGCGTGGACACCCACCTACCTACACCTCCTTCGGGTGCCACTCACGGCAAAGGGTGTGCTGTGGTGGGGCGGCAGGAGAGATATCAGCTAGGAATAACAGAGTGGAATACAGAACAGGGCTGAATAGCAGGAAATACTTTCAGATAGCAAAATCCATGGCACAGCGGCAGGGATGCAGTGGAGGCCACACAAGGACTGTTCACGGCCAGTCTGGGGGCTCCGGCT
The DNA here is from genome assembly GCA_013398225.1 of Steatornis caripensis. Lineage (NCBI taxonomy): Eukaryota > Metazoa > Chordata > Aves > Caprimulgiformes > Steatornithidae > Steatornis > Steatornis caripensis. Next base: position 131,691 of record VZSC01006338.1, on the reverse strand, counting down.
CACTCCTTTGATCCCCATGCTATCCCAGCACCTTCTTGCTTGCAAAGGTGCCTTGCAGCTTTCTGCAGGAGGAATTACCCAGAAAAGGCTGTTTTACTCAAGGAGAGTGAAGAAAATGCCAATGCTGCCCCTTTCTCATGCAAAATGCAGGAGATGGATGCATGGCAGGGGGCTGTGCCTGCCCACCCCAGGGCTCAGGGTCTGACCAGTCTCATCAGATATCCATAGGACAAGTTCAACGCTTCTCACTGCAAACTGGATCTAATTATGGAAAAGTAATTTAAATTCAGAGACAACTGAGGTTGGAATGGACTTTCGGAGGTCTCCAGACAAACCTCCCACTCAAAGCAGGGCCAGCTTTGAAGTTAGGGCCAACTCTGGAGGTAAATCACATTGCTCCTGGTCTCATCCAGGCAGATTTTGAGTATATCCAAGGATGGACATCACCACATCTGTTTGGGGTTTTTTTATCCTACCACTCATTGTGAAGCCTTTTCCTTACATCTAGTGGGACTTTCCCATTGCCTCTCATGCTGTCCCGGTGCATCTCCCAGTTGGCTCCATCCTCTCTACACTTCCAGGTAGCAGAACTCCTGGCCCACCCCAGGGTTTCCTCTGTGTCCTTCTTTCTTAGACAGTCACAGCTTGTCCAGTGGTGGAAGTACAACCTCACCACTTGGTATTTTGTTTTTCCACCCCATCCTTAGTCAGGCACTCCAGCATCCCAGCAGAAATGTGGTTGGCGCTCTCACATCCCAGAGAGACATCTTTATTTTCCTAAGATTGACTATGCAGCACTGAGCTACTGAAATCTTTCCAAACGGAGAACTCCCGTTAAATAAATACGGAGGGAAATGTTTTCCACATTGTGTCACTGCTTTGTCGCCCATTGCGTCTGCAGAGCATGGCAGTAGGCAGCAGGTCCTCCAGCTCACACCAGCGTCCCTTTAGCTCAGAACCATCCCAATCTCTTCCTTCCCTGGTAGCAAATCTCTGACGGCAGGAGCTGGTTTTGAAGCTTACAGGTTTTTAAATGATCTTGCAAATAGTTTTTAGTTCATGCTTGAGCCTCATCTCCTTAAAGCCAAATCTCAGCCGGCCATGAGTGATGCTCAGTGCGGGAGGTCTCACACCAGCCATGCTGCCCTGGGGTGGATTTTGCATGTAGCAATTCAGCGTATGCTCTGAAGCCTAATTGAACCTCTGACAGGAGGGAAGGTCGGTTTGACAGCCCAAGATACACACTAGATTGGGGGTTTCTTGCATCACCGTTACTTCCCCCGGTCCCCCAGCAAACCAAGGAAGAACTGTCTTGTACCCTGGCAAGGTTTCCTGTTCCATACAGGGTATCGCTGCTGCAGTATGGCATTACTAATGCTGCCAATCAAACCTTCCCCAAAGTGATGCCACTAACGAACTTGCCATGAACTTGGCTATGCCAGACACGTGATTAGTGGGGATCAGTCTCCATCCCTTTGAAGGGTAAGAGGAGTGAGGTTGGGACCTGTCTGTTCCAGCATCGTGTCGAAAGATGCTGTGAGTGGGCAGTGGGCAAGGAGAAGGTGCTTGGAGATCTTTGGTGGGACTGGAAGGGCAGGAGGGTGCTCAGGGAGCTCCTGTGTGCTCTTGGGCTTGGGGCCATCAAGGCTTTGTGGGGGCAATCAGCCAGCAGAGCCATTACCTGAGCAAATGCAGTGGGGCTTCCTCGTTGCTTGCAAATCTTCTTCCAAGCTGTATTTCCTTTGAGTTAGCGCTAACACAGGGAGGGGAGAGGCGTTCTTGCATGAATAATAAAACCAGCATACTTCTGTCCATCAGATGAGATAAAAAGCCCCTAGGGACACAGAGGAAGACAACATTATTATACAGGTCACCAATAGGTTATTCTACAATCCTGCTGTATGGAGCTTCATTCCCTGATGCTGGTAGCACCAGCCACAGTAGGGAACCATATCCCTTGTTCAGGGCTGCGGGAATGGGGTGCACAAGGCAGGGTCAGCCCAGTGTAGGGTAACACAGTCCAGTGGCTACAGTCGTCGTTGTTGCGCACGGCAAAAACCATAACACCGCTGAACAAGCCAAGCCACCTGAAACATGCTCTTGGGATACCCCCATTGTCTCTGTCCCCCTTTCCCAGGGATGATCTTGCCAGGATGGCTAAAGTAGTGGCAACTGCAAGGGGGCACAGTGGCTGGGAAGAACAGTGAGACCTTTCCAGGTGTCATGGTCCTTGTCACGTGCTCCTGGGGTGTGAGCTCCTCTCTGCCACACCAGATGCAGCAGGAGACAGAGGGTGAATGCACATGATGGGCTGCAAGACCATTCTGCACTGCAGAGTGAAAGCTGAGGGCAATGTGGGGCTGGGACAGGCTCTGGGGTTTCCATGGACATGGTGGCATCCCCGCCAGCAGCTGGTAGCCACGGGGGCAATGGCAGGAGCCATCCTGCACCCAGGGCTTCTCGGGCTCTGGGCAAATCTGGGACACAAGCGCCTCCTTACTCTGCTCTGGCGTTTCCTGCTCAAATCGCTCAGTCTCTGGCTTCATCCAGTGTGAGAAATTTGCCTGATGTCACAGCTAGGTCGCTCATCCCGCCTGCCAGCTCATATTAGATCCTGTGATTTGTGTCAGATCAGATTTTCGAAGGTTTATTTCACACTGGTGGTGTGCCGCACTCACAGGGACAAAGGTGGTGGCAGAGAGAGAAGGAGCAGGGCAGAAATTTCCTGGGAAATATATATTTATTCTCTTCTCTTCTCTTCTCTTCTCTTCTCTTCTCTTCTCTTCTCTTCTCTTCTCTTCTCTTCTCTTCCCTTCTCTTCCCTTCTCTTCTCCTATCTCTATATATGCTATGAGGATGTGATGGTAAATTTATTAATATTTAAGATTTGAGAGGTCTGACTCAGATAGTTTATCCTAATTGAAAGAACATTCCTTTCAGCTGAAAGCTAACAGTCTCTGACTGTTTCCAACTGCTCGCTTCTAAGCTAAGATAATACTGGGTGGGCCACTCCTATAGGCTCCACCAAGAGTCATCTCTCCATATTGTCACTATATTTACTGTTTGATTCCTTCTTAGGATTGTGGCAGTTAGCAAGCTCCCCAGGGATGGATACCTGGCTTTGCTAACATTGAAATTACTTTCCTCACTTCTTTTCTTTTTGTCTGAAACCATATGTAGGCTAGGTCTCTGCAATCACTTGGCAGAGAACAGGGGAGCAGACGGGGAGATGCTATCCAAATGTCCTTTCTTTATGATCATAGCTACTAAAGCTTCTGTCTCACCTGTTCTTAACTGCACTTGGGTTATTACACACTGAAGTTCCCAGATTCTCTGACAAGGGACAGTCTGAGCCCTCTGCACTGCCACCACTTCTGTCACAGCATTGTACCATCAGGACATCCACAGGGGACATGAAGAACATCACTCATGGTGTGGTCAGATCTCCCATGACGGTACCTCATTTGCTCAAGAGCAGCCACCTCTCCAGTTGGGCTCTCCTGGTTCCTCATCCAGCAGAGGGGACAGGAAGGGTCCCAACCCCTGCCTGAGCCCCTTAGAGCATCCCTGCTGAGTTCACTCAGCCAATGAACCCAGCAGCACTACCTCGTCTCTGCCAACCCAACTCTCCAATCCATAAACCAACCAGTTCCAGGTGGCATCCAGCTGGAAAGGGTTCCATTTTGTAAACTTTAACTTGCCACAGCACTGTTGAGGTGGAAAGCAATCAAGCAGTGGTCATGGTTCTCGGCCCCTGGGGAGGATTTACATTGCATTGGCAGCATCATGGGCATTTTTTTTAACAAACAAGTCTTTAAAAGAATTACTTGCCAAGTGTCAAAATATTTCTCAATGATATTAAGGGCCTTTAACAGCTCTAATTTAACTGTGAAGCAACCTGATGCAGGCGAAGGACCACACAGCTGGAAATTTGGGCCACAAAGGCACCGTTTTACGGCTGTTAAGCTGTTGGTCTCTCTACATTGTAAAGCTGTTAAACACAGCCCTTGGCTCACACCACATGTTGGTGAGGCACACTGTTTTGGCAGAAGCATGCTGACAGCCACAGGGGCTTCAAAGGAGCCAGGAAGACATAGAAATAAGAGGAGAAGGAAAATTCAGGTGGAGGAGGAGATGCGTGTTGGCGATCATAGCTCCGTGGGGGGAGAAAACGGTCTTGGAAACAGAGTGTGTAGGTTCACGTGGAGTTGTGTCCTCCTCTGATTTGGCATGGGCTGTGGTTGTCATGCACATATGGATCTTATGCATCCTACTACTATCACAGTTGGTGGTCTGTAAACACTTAAATCACCCTCTTGCAGAAAGGTGATAATCTAGGGAAGCCTAAACATAAAAGATTTGGATGATATTGATAGCTTTGAATGGGGGAATGGATGTCCCAGGAGGTATCCTTTGCCACGTATCGCTGTATGTTGAAGAAAGCTCTCTTAGTGCCACAAGATACTCCAAGAGGAGCCCCAGCCTGGCAAACACAAGCTGAGCCCTTTTTTGTCTGGAGACAGCAAATCCATGGGGAAGAATTAAAATGCACTTGCTGAGCTCAGTGTTCAAAAATTCAGAGAAATGGGGAAAATCTTCACAAAAATAAAAAGGATCCTGACTATTTCTGTATCGTTTCCTTCTATTCTCTTCTAATGGTCAGTGCTTATTCCTCTGGCGCAGAAGCTGATCTTGGGAGGCAGGAATGGCTGGTCCTGCTGTGGGGATGTGCGGTGGGAGATGCATCCAGCTGTGCTGCCTGCAGCTGCCTGTCCAGGACAGGCGAATCCAGAGGCTGCTGCTGTGAGCTGTTTTTCTGAGTCAGAAGATGTCTTAGAAGAACACCAATGACTTTATCATCAAGAGGGCACCAGGCAGAGGTGGACAGGGTGGTCATCCCAAGTTGGTGGGGCTGTTGTCCTGTCCAAAGGCCCCACCCTCTGGTGATACTCCAGCTCCTGAAGTTTCCCAAGAAATTTTGTTCTGGCAAGAGCACTACTTTTGCAACCAGTTTATCTTAGGACTTACCCAATACCACCAGACTGTATGTGTTATACTTTTCTCTGTCAAATAATGACTGTGTGGGGCTTTCCTTTGCTACCAGACAGACCAAAGAGAACTAGAGAAGTTGTGGCTCTTGCATTAGCGATAAAAAAAGGAAGCTGTGGTAGCATTGTTGGCCTTGCTTGCAGCATTTCCTCGTATTTTTTCCATGAAAGCTCTAAATTCTGGAGTCTAGTTTCTGTACTAGTTTCTAGTTTCTGGGGTTTTTAATGCAACTTCTCTGCCATGAAGAGATGCTGCAAGGCCTGACTCACAACAGCTGGAAAGCAATGAGCCAAGTAGCAAGAACTGGTGTTGGATGTGTCTTCATTCAGGTGCCGATTTGTGTGGTTGCATAACTTCATCTTTTTTCAGACTCCTTCACTGATGTGTGCCCATTTCTTAGTCCTGCCAAGTGACTGCACAGAAATGGCTCACCATTAATAGGAAGAAGCTAATGGGACATTTTCCACCCAGAGTTAGAAAAAATGTTCATGAGGTTGTTTCACAATTATTTGGGTGATCCATTTTGAGGAGATGGACTAGAAAATTATTGCTGCTGCCTGGTGAAATTGGTTTTTTCCCTCCCTGATGGACACAGATCCACTTTGTGGTTTTTTTTTTTTATCTAAAAGCAGCTGTTTTGATGAGAAGTGGGTGGGCATCTCCTGGATAAAACCAAAATCTTCCAGCCTTGCACGTCCTCTTGCTAAGAAATTTGCTGCTCCGCTGCATTTGGAAGATTGCACTGAAGTTGCTTTCCTGGCACCAGGAGTCAATTTGAGAATTAGTGCAAAACTAATTTGGTTACAAATCTCAAAGGCAGCAACAAAAGCTATTTTTAAACTTTTGAGAAGTATGGTGTGAATCAGCCCTTTCAGAGGAAACATCGCAGGGGTTTCTTACCCTTGTTTCAGCCACCAAATTCTCCAGAATTGTGGAATCCTGGTGCAGTTGGCTGGCTGAGATCTAGCATGTGCCCATCGCCGTTATGCAAAACCTTGTAGGGCTGTGGTCACCTCCCAGGAAGCATCATGGAGGTCCCAGCACACCGCTCGCCTTGCTGCCTTTCTTGGGTTTGTGGCTGTTGGTTCTTCCTTCTTAGGGACACCATGTGCTTCCTCATGACCCAACCTCTCATACTCATATGAACTCGAAAACTGATGATTTAAAAAAAAATAAATAAGGTAAATCTCGTTTAAAAAACAAATGTACACAGCCAATGAAGGACGGTGGGTAACATGTCCCCTTCTTTGGTGCAAACCGAGATCTGTGTCAGGTAATGCAGGAGCACCGGTAATAACCCACATCACCCTACTCATCCACGTGGGCTGTATCCAGCCCATGTGCAGCTCTTAAACCTTCACTGCCTTCAAAGGCAGCCTTAACAATTCCAGATGTTTTAAGGACTATGCTTAGACATAGTCCTTCCCTTCCATACGCCGTGGGAGCTGAGCCCTCTGCAAGGCAGCACAGCTCTGCGATGGGGAGCAGGTCAGGGTGGTCCCTCGCCCCGTGCATCCCTTCTGCAGGCACCAGGATGCTCATACAGAGGCCAATCCCCCCCCCCAAAAACCCTCCAGCCTGTGGGATGAGGAGTTACACCTGCACGTTTCTCTGTGTAATATAAGTTGTAGCATTTAGCACATTATCGCTGTGGCTATTCCTCTTCCTGTGAGCTCTCAAATGCATTTGGTGTGGGGAGAGCAGAGGGGCTGCAGCTCCCAGTTCCAGGGCTGATATTTCTTTTGCAAGTTTGCTTCAAACACCATAACCTTCTGAGTCCATTCCCCGGGTGGTTTGGCCAGGGGCCGCTGCCAGCAGTGCTTAGAAGAATCAATGATAACCTTTTCCTTTGCTAAGGAGTTTTCTGCATACTGGGGAGCAGAAGATGCTGCAAAACAAATGAAGCTTGCATTCTCCACGGGTCTCCCTGGCATTATTCCTGATATTTAGAAATCCAAACCAGTGCCGTGTTGGTTTTATTAGCCTTTCTAGCCTGGCATTTAAAAGAGATGGGATTGGCGTGGTCGGTATATGCAGACGTGCGCTGTGATGCTCTCTGGGGTTTCTCTGAAGGGCAGGATACCCAGGGTGCTGTGTCCAAAGTGCCTGAGCTCCTCTGAGCTGCTGGAAGGCATTTCGGCACTGCGATTGTCGATAATGCAGCCCCGCAGATTATCTGACATCAAGAAGTGAAGGGTATTTGAGCCCTGGGAATGCAAACGGGCTATAGGGTAGGACCAAGGTTGCTTTAAGCCCCAAGACTAGCACTTCTTGGGGTCATCTTAAGCTACAATGGTATTTTGGTATTTAATTCTCCCATATAACCAGTAGGATTTGAGTATTAAACTGATAAACTGAGCTGAGTCTGTGCATCTCTTTCAGGGATGTCCTGAGCAGCATAGCAGAGCATCCTGGGGCAGAGAATTGTCGTGTCCATCTGTGTTACCCTGTGCCTGGCAGTGGTTTCTTGGCCCTTCATGACCTGAGCAATGGGATTCATGCTTCCTCTCTTCTTCATTTCAGGCATGGAAGAAACGCTGGTTCGTCCTGCGCAGCGGCCGGATGAGTGGCGACCCCGATGTCCTGGAGTACTACAAAAATGATCACTCCAAGAAACCTTTGCGGGTGATCAACCTCAATTTCTGCGAGCAAGTGGACGCAGGCCTGACCTTCAACAAGAAGGAGCTGCAAGACAGCTACATCTTTGACATCAAGACCAGTGACAGGACCTTCTACCTGGTGGCTGAGACCGAGGACGACATGAACAAGTGGGTTCGCAGCATCTGCCAGATCTGTGGCTTCAACCAGTCAGAGGAGAACACAGGTACCGTGAGAGCCGCATCCGTGGCCCAAAGCATCTCTTGTCTTGTCCTCCCAACAGAACTCAGCTCCTCCTTCAGATCAGACGTGTGGGAGGGGGGGTGCAGCCCGCCACAAGGCTGGAAGGGCTGGAGTGGGAAATGGATGGACATGTGGGAACGTCTACAGGGCCGTCCTACCTTTGACATCTGAAGCAGAGCAGGCTTTGCCCCTGTGGTCCACGTAATTCGATTTTCCTTGCATAACTGTAGGCCTTTGAGTCTCTTATAAGAAGTTGTTGGGGTCTGGGGGCTTTTTTAGCTGCAGCCTTTGTCCTCATCCATCACCAAATTCCCCTTGAGAATAATGGGAACCAGCAGTGAAAATCCCCTTTCTTCAGAGGCTTCAATTCCTTGGTGGGGTGGTGGAGAAGCTTTACTGGGACCACATTCCTCCCTACCGTGGGTGTCCGCACTGCCAACAGGATCTCTTGTGAAGGGCAGACGCATCCTCCCCATCTGCATCCCTGCCTCCTCCTGGGACCCACTGTGAAAGTGCTGGAAGGGGAGAGGAAAATGCTGGGTGGTTTTGTACAGCAGCAGGACCTGTTCCACCAGTCGTGCTCCACCGTCCAAACCCGACTGCACTTTTGCAAGCTTCTGCAGTGAGCACCAGTGAGCTGCCTCCACTTCCCCAGCACTACGAGGATTCACATGAATCCCAAGTGAGATGGGATGGGGATCAGCATGGGGTGTAGCGCTGTGGTCACCTGCCAATCCCATTACACCTGGTATCACCTCTGGGCATCTTTGCTTTATTTTACCCATGGTCCAGTCTCATCCAAGGGACCCCAGTCCTATGCTCTGTCTATGTGAACCTCCCCATAAGAACGTCCAGCTTGAATCTGTTTTGGTCCATCGCGGAGCAGCTGCCATCCACGGGAGCTGAAACCCTGCCAAGAGCTTGTCAGGCAGGACAGCAAACAAAGCATCACAGCAGCATGGATGCGATCTTCGCCGACTGACGCATGAAACAGGACGTCACCTTGGCAATGGGTGTACAAGTGGTAGAAAGGATCCTTGATAATGCCGCCAGCATGATACTCCAGGGAAAGGTCAGGCTAAATAAATCACATCCCGTTACGATGTCAGCAGCGTAGTCCTCAAGGTTCAGTGAAATCATTCAGGCCTCTTTTTTAAGAGCTGTTTTGTTGCAGGATTTTCCATTTTGCTTACGTTCAGCTGAGGGAACTATTTTACTTCCCATTTAGTAAAATGAGCTTTCAGACCAGCAGCAGCAGGATCGATACTGGACTTCAGTGAAATATAAACCTGGGCAGCCAAAGGGAAAACAATCTCCCACTTGCAAGTCCATCTGTCCCAAAGGGCACATAGGGCTCATCAGGCTGCAGAGATACGAGCACTATTCCCTGCAGGATCACGGAGTGACATCAGCAAAAGATGAACAAAATCCCTATTTGTAACAAAATCACAGCTCATTAATGCTGTAGGGAAAGTACCCACTTGAAACACTACCCAGCTGCCAAAGTATGATTTTCTGAGTCAGCTGAGAAAAAACCTGTGACGGCGAATGCAGCAGATGTGCCCAGATGCTGCGGAAAAGAGGGAGCATGAATTATTCAGGGCTGGTGCTTCACTTTGGTGCTCGCCAAAGTGGTGAGCCTACACTCACTTTTCCTTCACTGTCGCTGCTAAGTAATGGCAAATAAATCATCGATTTCCCAAAGTAGATGTTTCTTTGAAGGACCCATGGCCTGAGGCTGGGCAGAGAGGTTGTGGGATCGTTGAAGCATGTTGGGTATCGGGACTCTTGTCCGTCTTAGGGTGCATAAGCCCATAACCCATCCTTCCTGATGGGTCAGCTGGGAGGAGAAATAAAGCAGTTGTAGCAATATTTGCAACTGCTGTGTTCCCTCTTCATCACCTCCTTGAAGCCATGGGTTGATGTGTCGGAGAGGATGAGGGGTTTGCATGAGAATAAGCCAGTGCCTGGGTAGAAATAGAGCTTGGGATCTCTCGCATTTTTTTCTTAGACATACACCCTGTCTTTGTTGAGCCTCTCTGTGCCTCGTTGTAACCTCTGCCTTGGAGAGTGACTGAGTCAGTAATTGGATGCACCAAAAAGGGGAGGAAGACGTAACCATCATGGGCAGGAATAGCTCCATGCTAATTGTAGCAATTAATTAACTAAACCTCCCTCTCCCAACAGACAGGCAGCGTGGCAGAACGAGATCAGAAACTGCCAGGGAAGCCACTGTGCACATTTTTCTGGTTGGTCTTGTTTCTGGGTGCATAACTACTTGATGCTGTCCCAAAAGCCTTATGGGGTTCAGCCCCAAAGCCTGCCTGTTCACGGCTGGGTTGTATTCACAACCTGGCTGGGGAGGCGCTTCATCACCAACAAAGGTGTTTACTATAGCTGCCCTCACATGCTGAATTACCTCCTGCTTGAAGGAATACCCTGCATCGTCTGAGCTCCAGCCATCAGTCACGGGCTTGCTTTTAACCCACCGATGGTGGAGGAAAAACTCATTAGCTTTTGGGGCAGTTTGGGTAAAAGCCTATTTCACCAGCTCCCCACGACGGTAGAGAAAAGATGAGTTTTCGGTCGCTCTTTAACACGATTTACTGAGCAAACAGAAAACCTGAAAGCGGCTGCACGCGGTGATGCAAACTGGCTGCAAACCCTCTGCACCGATGCAGGACTGTGTTTGGGTGCTCCTCGCGCTCCCCAAAGCCAAGAAAATTAAAAGGCCAAACGAATTTATACCCTTTGATGCTTCTTTCTGTTTGCAAATGAGAGAGTGTAAATTTTCTGTTGCTTGGTTTTCACATTAGTCCTTCATGTCCTGTCTAGACTGGTGGACTCTAAGGATTAAAAAATAGGATGAAGTTTAGGGTATTTTAACGTCATGCTATGGTTAGATGCTGGTTTAGCTGATTGCCAGCTGTGTTACACATCTGGTTTGTCGAAAGGAAGCTCGTTTCACCCTCAGGGACCTAAATGTCAGTGAAGTGGGGGGTACCACCGGCTGCCCTGGCACTGCCGAGGAGCAGCTGCTACCCAAAGCCACCGTGGTGGCTTCGTTCCCTGCCCCAACCTGAAAATAATTGCAGAGCGGTGCGATTACATCTGCCGGGAGAAGGGAAATTACATTGACTCTAAGGTGTTTACCCAGACTGTGGCAAAGCTTTTTGTTTCTGTTAACACCTATTTACTTTGAGAGCTAATTACTATTTTTGAACAAGCGGAGCCTCGCAGGATCCCAGCTCCTCTACGAGTCCAGGGAAGCTGGCAGGGCTCCAACAAAGTAGATTTGCTCCAGGCTCAGCGCTACTTTTACACTGCAATTTGCACTGCTGCCACCTCAGTCAGCTCGAATACGGCGGAGGAAGACCTGCCAGGGACCCTGAGCCACGGGCTGCGGGAGAAACGCAGGCGCGTGGGTATTTCAAACCATCTGCATTTTCCCTGCCCTAGTGGGCAGGCAGCCAGGGCTCAGCTGTGAACTGGATTTTCTCATACGCTTTGTTTGTTAGAGTTAAAAAAATACCAAATCCCACTAAACATATCTCGTGTGCCATTAACCCTTTCTGGAGCTGTTGCATTGGTCAAAACCTCGCCGTGTCCCATTCTTGATACAACTCAGAGGTGCAGTTACGGCAGCGTATAATTTAATTTCTCATGAACCACCGTGCATCCTTGCAGGGTGTGTGTGCTTGCAGGGGACCCATGCACAGGTTAGTTATTTCAGAGAGATCAATACCTTTATTAACTCTGTCCCAATTTACTGTGCCACTTCCAGCAACCTCTCTGCAGCTCTTCTTCTACCTCCTCCATCGGGCAACAGCTCTCTCAGGGACTTGGATTCGTAGGTGGTGACTGGGGAGTTTAAGAGCTTATTCATGCACCGCATTAATGCCCCTATGCTGGAGGTTTAACCCAGCTATGGAAGCAGGGAAGGGAATATTTGCGTGTGAGTAGATGTCCTTGCTCTGAGCTGAAGGCTCCCGGCGCTCGGAGAGGGTAAGCCGGGCGTGGGAAAAGGATGGAGCTGGGCTCCTGCCCCGATGGGTTGCATCTGGCAGCGGTGACCTCTACCACCCAGCCCAGGCATGTCATCTTTGGTTTTTTTTTTTTTCATCTAGGACTTTATTTCTTTTATTTATTTCTCTGCCTTCTGCCAAAGGGCTGCACCAGGGCGGTCCCCGGCTCTGTCTCACTCCTTGCTCCATCTCCAAGGCTCAGCGCTGACATTTTGCATCGCGGCTGGGATAGATCCCAAGCAATCCCGAGGCTTTTACCATCTCGCTGAATGCAAGTCAGGGCTGAGCATTAATGTTTAATGAAAAGCTGAGTGTCTCTCCTTCCTCCTTCAGCTCAGCTATGCTCACTCCAGCAGAGTTTGCTGGATCAGCCCCCAGACAACAGGGACTTTCTGCTCATGTCAATGAGATCTCCTACATCCCACATGCACGAGCTCCACTGTGAGTCTCTTTGGCTTGACGCTGCACCAGATCCTCCACTGGTTACCCCCTTCAAGCCCATCAGAGCAAATTTATTGCTTCAGTACCCACTTGACTTGCTTTGGCTGGTGGTCCCGTATGGGTCGCTGGCTGGTAGCTCCCCAACCTGCTGCCTGCTCAAATGGGCTGCCTGCAAGTCTGTGCTGTGAGCCCATATGGCTGCTCTTGCTTCCTCTTCACTTCTGCCCCAAAAATGTGTTGGTCCAAGCATCAGACCAGCAATGCTGCTTGCCCTGTCCGTTCCTTGCAGCCAGGTTTGTATGAGTGTTTGCTGACCAAAGGGAGCTCGAGGTGGGCTGGAGAAAAAACAACACAAAGCTACCACTGGAGGTAGCCAGTTGTTGGGAGGACAGGAGCTGCCCAAAAGCCCAGTGAAGAGGTTGCAGGTAGCAAGATTAGAGTGAAAAAATACGTTTGCATGCCATATACCACCTACCTTCCCACATCCCTGCATGCAGGAGTGGGGCACTGGGGAGCCCACATGAGATTGCAGCCCTGGGGCAACCCTGTGTTCCCACTGCTGCTGACTCTCCCATGGTCAGACGGAACAGGAGTGCAGGGGAAGTACCAATGACTGCCAGAAGATCAGGTACTTCCTTGCTATTGTGCCCAGCACACGCCTGCTTCCTTCCCTGCTCGTGCCCTGGAGGAGTTACAAGCCCAGCGCAATGCCAGGGAGTGTGTTGGGGACTGAGGAATGGGGGCTGAGAAATGAGGGTAAGGAGGGAGATGTGGGGGTGTCCTTGTTTTTCTGAAAGCACCTGGCCCTGATGCACTGTGTTTTGGTGTCTGCAGGCGGCACTGCCACCTAAGGGCAGCCGAGCAGGCAGCCCCTTGCTGAGCCTTGGGCCCTCAAGCTGGGCTAGGACTTGACTCCTTCAGCTTCTGTCAATGAAAGTTGATTGATCTTAACTTCATCTTTAAGCTCTGGTATGGGTTGTACTTGATTATCAGCTCTCTTGGAGGCCAATCTGTCTCCCAGCAAACAGTATGACACTCTATGACAAGCCATCAGCAAGATTATGGTTGAGTTGAGTTTGACCCATGGGGTGGATGGGGCAGATCTGCTTGGGTTCTCTCCATATATCCCGCTCTCCCACGTCTCATTCACCTGCCCGAAGATCTAATGTTCCCTGCCCCATTTGGAACTTGAACATGGCCTGCGTTGAGACAGCAATGTGGAGTCCTTGAGCCTTGAGCCCTCTCCTCTCACCCAAAGTCCTACCATCCATATAGATGTAGTCTTTTCCTCAGTGTTCCCATCAATGCTTCCTACACTCAGTGTCATGGAGCTCCTTCTTTTAAAACACCGTAAGTCACATCTAGACCCATTGGCTACACATCTCAAGGGCATTTGAACTAGTCCCATGCATCCTTCTCTACCATGTGCTGAGTTTTCCTAACAAGGGAAACAGACATGGCTGCAGATTTGCTCCGGGAGGACAAATGCGGATGTCACGTCTCAGCCCCAGGCTTGACCCAGCCTTGCTGGAATGAATGAGGGAGACCTGGTGACCCCAACTCACTTTGCACCAGGCTCATGGTTAAACTTCAGGTGCATTCAAACACCTTCTTGACTGAGTCCCAGTACATCTCTTAGTCGTCCTGCCTCTTTAAATTTGTTCCAAACTTCCCTGACCCTGGTTTTCCTGCTCCACAAACAGCAAGTTATTTTAAGATCTGACACTGTTCAGCTTTTATTTCAGTGTAAACAATACCGGAGATGGAGTGATCTTGGCACAAAGGAGCGGCTTGAGAGCAGTTAAGTGCCTGCTGCCTTTTTTCTCCCCCTTTTTACCCTCTTTCCCTTTGGAGATGAGCTAGCTCAGGTGCTAATGAGTCTGCTGAAGAGCAGAGAACCACTAGCAAGGAATTTGCTTCCTAGAAGACAGAAACAGGGAGAGATCATTGCTGATCTCCACCAACCGATCATGGTCTCCTTGCTGGGATTCCTCTGGCTTTTGTAGAGAGAACCAATGCTGTTGAGAATGAGGCATGTGCAGGTGGTTATAATCTGTCCACTTTTGGGGAGAAGATGGAAAAAGATGTCTAAAATGAGGCAAATCATTTGCACTCTGAAAGTGCCCGTTTCTTTCCCTTGGCTCTCCAGGGAACCAGGACTGATGAGCTCAGATGGACACATCCCCTTTGTAGACTCCTAAAACTCTGCTGAGATGAATCCCACCCATCTCAGGATCTCTGTCAAGACCTTTGAGATACTTCAGTTTTCAAATGGTGTCATTTGTCATCATTTCATTTACACCAGCTGAGTATCAACCCCTACTATTCTTCCATACCTTACTCTTCTTGCTGCGCTCGGCTCTTCATCATGTTGTGTTACCAGAAGCATTGCAGGACTAGAGTCAACACTGCACTGCTGTGATGGTCACTATCAATACCAAAAGGAGATTTATAGCCCATGTAGGTGCCAAGAAAAGGACCGAAGCAAAGATACAGAGAGGTTTAGAAATGAGAAAGCAAGATAAAATGTCTTGAGGTATCTACATGATTAGAAAGCCAACCTTCTGGCTTCAGGGAGTCTGATGCTATTGAACATCTGAGGTTTGCAATGCTGGACCAACGTTTTCTTCTGAATTTGGGATTGGGAATTTAGGGGTTTTAGGATTTAATTATTTATGCTTTATTGTGTCTGTGGAGATTTTGGAGAGGTGAGACTGGAAAAATTCAGAAGACATGTCAGCCTTGTGTTTGCACATCCATAACTCTGCCATCCCAGAGAGACCCCTGGGAGGTATGTGTTAGTTGAGCCCCCTTTAACCGTACCCAGCATTGATGGGAACTGGCAGAGGATGCGGCCATTTGTGGGAACACCAGGTTTATAGGCGGGGAATGCTCTTACCTCACAGCAAATAATAAAAACATCAACCAGAAAAAAAAGAAAATTTATGCTTATCTTTCAAAAAAGACCAACAGCCAAAAACTCCAGTGCTTTGTGACTGTTTCCCAGCAGGCGCTCAGCACAAGGGTATCTGACCGACCTCCTCTGAAGATAAATATGGAACTGGAGGACTGGGGTCTTTGGGGAAAATATTACCCTTTCCTGGCCAGAGTCCCACTGGGTTTGCTGAGCTGGGGCAGGGATCTGAGCTGGGAGGGAAGGAAGAAATGTGAAGTTCAAAAGGTTTGGGGTTTTTTTTTTTTTAGAGCAAAAAGCATTGCCCAGCTTTTCCAGTACAGGTTTCCCGGCAGAGATTGGCAAGCTGCATTCATACCTCTCAGCCCTGCCCGAGGCTGTCTCCTGGGCTAGGTACCCAGAATCAGAAACCCATTTAAAATAATTCTTCATTTTATAATTGCCTTTTATCGCTACAAGCGCTGTGTGCATCAGGTCAGCCCCATTAGTTTAATGGGCACTGAGGAATTTTTAGGATGACTTACTGACCATGGAAAAATGAGCGCGACAGACGGTATCAGCATCACATCAAAAAGCAAAACCACGCAAAGCCTTTGGAAAAGAAAACAGCTGATGGACTTGGAGCGAAGCGACCAGCGAAGCGGCACTGTCTGAGAAAAACCAAGGGAGGGAGGGAGGCGTTTTGGGTGTCAGCCAGCTGGGAGGAAGCTCACGGTCAGATTCGCCTGCATTTGTGTTTCCCAGAGGGGTCCTGGAACTGTTTTAGCCCCTGTGCCCCACCCAGCCTTGCTGCTTTGGGGTTCATGGAGCTGTACCCCATGTCTGCAAAGCTGCTCGGGCGTCAGGACGGGATGCGGATCTGCAGGCAATGCCCAACAAGTAGAGACCGAGCTGGGAAACATGATAGACACAGAATCCCAAAGCATGTGTGTATGCAAGTTGGAGGACAAGGGAGAAAAATCACAGCAACCTTCACGGTGGATAATTTCAAGCAGTTTTTCACGGAGTGACTGTTTTTTCCCCCCAAGCCAATGTATTTCCCATTTTCTTCCTTCCATATACTTCACATTGTTCCCTCCAAATCTTTGATAGGGGCCATGCTTATATACCTGAGTAAAACCTTTGTAAAACTTGATAAAGGCCAGGACAGATTTAGATTCTCATTTCCTGGACTCCAATGCCTTTTTGTTTACTGGTATGTATTGCTTTATATTTCCAATTAAAACCAAGTCTGAGTAAAGGGAAAGCTTTCTAAAGCCTTTAAAGCCTCTGAGTGAAGGCACACGGGGCAGGAAGGAGCCGTGAAGCTGTCGATTGCTGTGAACTTTCCATGACACCACTCAGGGTTTGCTTCCAGACTGATTTTTATTTATAAATGCAGTAGCATGTATTACTGATTTTATCTGTAAAGATAACGCTTCTTCCCTAGATGGTTTCTATGCTTCAGTTATAATTACTGCCTGCTTCTCAAACATACCTCTGCATTATTTAGTGTGGTACAATGTCGGAGCTGTAATGTTGGCGGTTTATTACTTGGGCTGTGGGATTACACTTGATCCAGGGATGCCCGTATCCACGTGTGTGCCCTGGCCACATCCCGGCTCCCTCCGTGGAGGCTGAGAACATCCCTACAGGGTCCCTCACACTGTAGATGTAGCCAAGAAACCAGTCGTCCGCTATGCTAGGTGCTACACAAGCACTGAGCAGAGAGGCAGCCTCTGCTCGAAGGGATTCATCATCAAGGCACAGCATAGACACGTTGCTGCATCTTTCCTTCTGCTGGTAGCCATTTGCTGCCAGAGGCAACTTGGTGATGGCACCTGCTCCCTCCAGGCTGCGAATGGTCTTAAAAGGAACACTTGGCCACAGCTCCTGAAAAACCTGATGAACAATGAGACTGTCCAGGAAAATGAGATGTCATTCATCTCTTCTGTTCTTCTCAGTCTCACATTACTTCTTCTCTCTCTGGGAGTCAGACCTAGGAGGGGGTTATAGTTTTCGCCAGGCATTCAAAGAGCAGTTACCTCTTGGTCAATGCTTATGATCACTTTAAGCAACTGAGGATGGAGCAAATACTTACAGTTGAGCGTGAAAAAACACCCCAACTTCAGTCTCCATTGTTGGAGATACTCAAAACCCAGCTGGACACAGTCCTGAGCTGCTGTAGCTGCCCCAGCTTCAAGCAGGGAGCTGGACTACACCATCGCCAGAGGCCTTTTCCAAGCCAAATATTCTGTGATTTTTATGAACTTATACTGCAGGAAAACACACTTGAGAGTATGGTGAGGAGCTGAGATACGTTAGCAATCCCAGCAGGTAAAACTGTTCCCTGAAAAGTTGTTCCCTGTTAGGATCACCAGGAAGGTGAGAGGGCAGCGCATGAGATGAGACATCGCCTCATCTGAGTCCATATCATAGCATATTGTCTGATACCCCTCAGCTCTGGGTAAGTCCAGACTCATGTTTTTGGTCCCTTTTTGCACTGTGTGATGTCCCCCATAGTTCCGCTGTTCCATGGTGGTTGGTGAAGCTCTGGCACATCTCAGCTCTTACTGGGGTTTCAGCTTCCTTTCATACTCACGTGCCAACGAATGTGTCTGACTCATTTCCACCTTTGATTAATCGCCACCCTTTGTATCTGTTTCTTAGGATGGAAAATAACATTTGACCTCAAAAAATTTCGTCATGTGTTCTTTCAGCTCCACATGACCAAACCCCAGCCTGGCCAACACAACTGCTCCTTGCCAGTTTTTGGTACGATTGCCTTCCATCATTTTACTGCCAAATGTATAAGCTGCCCCTGTTCTTGTATGCCATTGCTTTCAAAAGTTGCTGGAGTTGGGTGACTCATTGCATTTCCTATTTTTTTTTCCATAACTGACAACGAACCTTCTTTTTGAAGTGCTGGGCAGGCATCTGGCCACTTGGGCACTTGCGAATACTTCATCACATGTAAAAGTGTAATGAACATCTGTTGCACTGCCCGTGGCTCCATCCTCATCTTTATCTCATGTCACTCTCATGGCACATCACCTGCCCTGCCAAACACCACCTTGTTTGACATTACTATCTGTGTAAACCATTCCCTCAAGCCTGCATATACTTTGCACAGGCTCAAGCTTGATATAAAGCCTTTATTATGGTAATTACTTGTGCTGGCTTGCCATAACAGTTAGCATTGCTCTCAGATGAGTCGTGATGAAGTCTTTCAAATACCCACTTGAAATCCATAAATTCTGTCATGAGTCTTTCTGCTAGTTGATGGTTGCTTTGATGATCAGTGTTAGGGTCAAAACCTGGTCAACACATGATCTTCCAGGTGAAAATGCTACCTTCCTCTCCTGAGATTTGTCTGAAAAAATTTCCCGATAGAGCAGAAGACTTTGTATTTTCTGGAGAGCACTGTGGTGCCTCTTCAGTCTTTACATTTTTATTTTTTGTAAGTATCTCAACCCCATTTTCTTGACTCCCACAGCTTTCGTTTATCCCCAAACTTCATCCCATGAGTCAAAGAAAGGGGTGGATTTATTTCGCTTAAAGCTCATTCACACTTTTACAACTTTATTGCAGGTTTTTAATACTGATATATCTGTTCTTTGGCATCAACATAAGTCCTTCTGAGGGTCTCAGGTCCTGCTGACTTTTCTGTGATGCTCCAGAAGCTCACTTCAACCATTTCTGCTACCTTTAAGAACTCAGAGTACAGACTTGCAAATGCTTTGAATTTCTTTGGGACGTTGCTGGAAGGACCACCCTGTCCTCTGCCTGCCGCTAATATTTTTATGCAGATAAGCCCATGAAGTCCCAGCCCTGGACAAACAGTGCTTTCTGCAGTAAAAAAAAAAATCCACTGACATCTCCGTAATGAGAACACACACTACTGTCTGGTGTCTCCTGGTTTAGTTTGAAGGGAAGACCAACCCTGTGTTCGCAGACCTGTATGGCATAGAGTGGTTTGTTTTACAGATAAAGTGGCTTTAAGAATTAATACTGCCATGAGTGCAAAAATGCCCTCAGTTGTATTAGATAAGTGAAAATATTTGCTTTAATAACGTTTAGAAATGATGAAGTGAGGCACAAATCAGTTTTCCCTGCAGGTGCGTTGCTGCATGAGTGATCCCTGTGAACTTCTCAGCTGTCTCCAAAGCATTTGGAGAGGGAAAGCTGGAGCAGGCTGGCTTCTGTTCTAGTCTGGTCCTGGTAATTCCTGCATTCCTGTGGTCCTAACCAAAATCCATTATATCATGGCTTATTCCTCCCAGCATCTGTGGAAAGAAACTGATCTAATGCACTGCATATTTGTTACAAACCACTTTTCATCGCATGGGTGAAGGACTCCGTGATAGCAATGAGAGGGGCACCAAGTGTTGGATCTCATCCAGAGCTGTTTCGGCAGCCAAATACACCAAGTTCGGACACGGGTCATCTAGGTAATTAAAATGGATAAATAAATAAATTGCATTCCTGTGAGGAAGGAAGAGTTCTCAGAAGTGGCACATATGGAGTCTGAGCAAGCTGATGCTGGGGGAATGCTGCCCTTGCAGCGAGCAGAGTGGGAGACGAGCCCATCACAAACTCCGCTTCAGTGGTGGTAAAAATTCAGCGTGTTCTTTTTCACTCTCACTGGAATCCATTTTCATTCGCTTTCAGCATCGATTTTGATTCACACCTTTTCATTCTGAATTTGAATGAAATTCAGAAAAAATCTAGAGTTTTGCTCAGAATCGTGCTTTCACGTCTAAAAAGTGCATCATGATGATCTTTGGTCAAATCAGGGCAATCCACCCCCCAAAAAAAAGATCCACTCTGATGAGAACAAACTAAAACACCTTGACCTTCTCTCCTTTTACTTAGAATTCACTTTTACCCTCAAAAGGTTTCTTGTAATTTCTGGCTGCAAGCCATACCTTGTCAAGCTCCTATGTTGATTAAATGGTGTTTCCCAGCTGGAGGATGTCAGAACATTTTCAGCTGGCCCTAAGCCAAGCATGAAGCACAGGCGATGCACCGGGCAAGAAGATGTGGATTTTGGTCTGGGTGCAGGTACCATCTGTGGTGTGTGCAAGGATGGGTGCAGCCACAAGGGTGATAATGTAATCTGGCTCTTCTGGGTTTTAAGGATGGCTCAGCGCACTTTGTGAGCCATGTTGGAGCGAGGAAAAGGAGGGTAGGGAGCTGATGAATAAGCCCATGGGATGATTGCCAACCCATGAGAGAGCTTCAGGGGAGAGAGGGTTTGCTACGGTCCTCGGATGCTGGAAGATGTTTTGTTCCTGAGTCAGGGGATGAGGAATGCCAAAATCCAAAAATATTACCCTCAAGGAGATTGTGATAGATCTGCCTTGCCCAAGTCTCCAGAGGACCAAGCTCTACATTAGGCTCCGTTGCCCCACTGAACCCAGCTCTGCTGCTGCTCTTTGTTAAAAATAACCACAAAACCAGCCCATGCTTTACTGCACAAAGTTCAAACAGCAACATCCATGCTGGGAGTTTGCCCTGCTCCTCAGTGCAGAAATATCCAGAGGGGAGAGGTTTGCTTGTCCGCGGCCAGACATGGCGGGGAGATGGAGGGTGTCCAGGTGGAAACAGTCATACGCAGAGATAAGAAATACAAGAGCGTAACATGGAGCTGAACTGATGGCAACCGAAGTCCAGTGGGATATTAAACCCAGCAAGCTTCAGGACTCCAGCCAACCCTGCATCTCCTTTAATCATCTTCAGCTCTTTCTCGGGATGGTCCTGGAGAGTTACAAGCCATGGTGGGCAGGGGACATGGGGATGGGGACAGGGGTACCTAAAAGCACTTGCGGGAGAGGATGCCAGCCTCACGTTTCTGAGCATGAATACCACGCTAACTTGTTGCTGTGCTGCTTGCAACCCACGCCAGTTCTTGCCTTTGGCACAAGCTGCAGTCCCCAGTCCCTGCCAAACCAGTACAGATGTTTTAACACCCACCGGAGCCCAGATAATTGCAAACAGAACTGAGAGACTAGTTGGGGCTGTTTTCTTTTCATTGCCTGAACTCTCAGCCGTTCTCAAGCAAGATGCCTCCCACTTTCTGACATTGCTTTCAAAGACATTTTTGTGGGCCGCATTGCTAATACTCGTTTTATTAGGGGAACACTGAGAAGCCCCAACCAGGATGAGGATCACAACGTGCCCACTGATGTAATGGTGACCGCAGAGCGAAACAAGTGCGGGGAAGATGATTGGAGTGGCTGGGAAAACATTTTCATGGGAAATTAGAGCTGGTTTCTAACCAAGTTTTCCAGTCATGGCCCTGCAAAGCTCGGTTCATTTTCTAATGGGTTTGGGGAGTGCTTTCAATGGGACAGAGCCATGCAATCAGCTGCTGGGGGCACTGGCCGGAGAATGCTGCAGGTCCTTCCCATCCTAGATCGTCATGGGAGACAGTGCCCATTGTGGCGACCTTGTGAGCAGAGCAGATGAGAGGAAAGAAGGAGCAGCATCTCCTGTTTTAACAGAGGGAAGCCAGCAGCAAACGCCTTCTTCCTGATCTGTGCTTGTACAACCTTAAGATAGAGGAGTCTGGCCCATGATCAGGAGCTGTGTTCCCTCGGGCCACTTGCAAATAGCCAGATTTGAGCTTAACAGATGAGAAATGATTTAGTATGAACAAAACCAGCTGTCATATGCATCTCCCCTGGGGCCACTTAGAAAGTATCTGTGGGAGGAGGACCAAGACAATCTCCTCAGGTTTCACGTCTGCATGAACCTCATGTCTGGTCACCCCTTTTCCATCAGGATGCTTTGAGGACCTCCTGGACATGCAGGTTCGTTTTGTCCTTTTGTCCATTATCACAGCTGATAACTGGTTGGGTGGGAGATGACTGGCACAAGCCCACCAACAACGGTAGGCTGGAGCCCAGTTCATGGCTCTCCCCTCAATCCCTGCTGTGAAATTCCTCATTTGCCATGCCCAGTCATGAAGATATTCATCTAACATTATTCCAATTCATTTCCGGTTGCTGTGGAGACCAATTTAAATGAAACTCTAGTATTTTGAAAGAGAATATCAGTCTAAGTCATTTGCGATGCAAGGTCCCATGCTAATAGCATTAGCATATTATTTGATTATGGCGATGTGTGGGGAATAAATTCCAAGTCCTTTTTGCCATCCTTGCATCTTAAAAGAAGAGGAAGAGAAAAACCTCCAGGTTTTAGCTGATACTAAAGACCTTTACTGTGGGTGAACTCACAATTTCTGAATACATAAAGCTTTGGGGGTCACAGGCATTTTTAAATCCATGGCAATGAGAATAGCTCCCTGGAAGAGACCTTTTCTTTCTCTGCTTCCACTGAGCACTGTTAATAGATTGCCTAATGGGCAGGACTCAGGTTTTTAATGATGGGTAGAGAGATCCAGGATGGCTTTTTGAGCTGTTTGCGGTTTTGCAGGAGCACTGGTACGGCAGAGCCCAGGTGTTCAAGGTGCAATCCTCCCATCACTTGCAGAGATTTTTCTTCTTGCATTTTACCCTCAGCATCTTAGGAATGGTTTTCCCTTCAGGACGTCTTTAGATGATTCTAGTGTGCGGATAGAGCACGCTCATACTCCTGAATGAAAAAAAAGAAAATGCACAGAAAACCTTTGCGGAGAGATTTGTTTTGAGAGTAAAGGCTACAGAGACAGAAAAGGGAGAGTTGAACTTCCAGCAAGAAAAAATCCCCAAGCCAAACAGTTTTATTTTTTTGAGTCTCCATTGCTAAGTGCATGTTTTCTGGGGATGAACTGACCCTTGCTCACACTGACCCCCGGGCCACTTTACTTGCCAGTTCAGGGACGTGGGTGTCGCAGCCATGAGGGTTAATGACTTATTTTGTCTCCTCTTTTGGCTTTGCAGTTGATGCAGTTGATATTTCCCTGTCTGAGCATGCCAGGCTCACCTGAAGCCATGCAAGAAATTTGGGGCTCTACCACAACCCCCTGTCACCATCTTCCCCCCTACTCGCTGCACAGCTCCCACCTCCCTTTCCTTTTAACCCATCGGCTAAAATACCACCCGGAGAGCAAAAAGTAACATTAATCCCAGATTAATGAGAGGAGAGAAAAATGGGACCAAAGTCCTGCAGTCTGGTCCGACGGATGTGTGCAAATGCACCCATGAAGAAAGGGGCTCTGAGAGGAGAAATCTGGGGATCCTCTTTCTTTCCCCATCGCTGCCTTGCTGAGTGATGGTGAAGCAGACCCTTAACAGCACTGCTGTTTTATTGACTCCCCCGCAAACTGGGAGTTATAAAGTTTCTCCCCCAAGGTAAGGAGGGATCGAAATAAATTACTTCTGTAAAGACCTAGGAATGGCAGTTCTTCTATAATACAAAGTGCAAATATTTGGGCCTCTCGTGCGCTCCCTTGAATAGAAATGGTACTAAATCATGCGTAAGTAAAATGGGTTCGCATTTCCTGCTAGCGAAAGTTTTCCTCTGCTCTCCTGGAGCATTACAGACCTATGCTCCTGTCGCCATAAAAAGGGCTGTAAAATTTAAAGCGGGCTGCTAGGCAGCTGGAGGAAGACCCAGATGGGATTAGGCTGAGATTCACCCTTTCTCCTTTTCCATCCCTGCTACGTGAAGCGTGCACCCGTGTTTGCTTAAGCACAGAAAGGTGTCCGTGTCCTGCTCTCAGTGAATGATAAGGAGGGTGAGAAGAAATTTGTTTAAGACCTAAAAGCAAGTTTTTCCTGGACTAGAGGATACAAAGTCAATGGCACACCAGCTTCTGGGCTTTCACCCTGCACGTTGGTAGCATGTTAGACCACAGCACTGGGTGAGACTGTGTTGGTGCGATATCCAAAGGAAAACTTATTTAGGAAACACCAAAATCACCAATCAGCATAATCATAAATAATAATAACCAAGGATAATAACTAATAATAATAACTAATGTGATGCTCCAAAACAGGATGCTGGAGCTTCATTTCGCTCAGTGACAAAGCTGGTTTGATGCTGGGCTGTCAGGAGGCTGCCTCTGAAGGGGGAAAAGATCCCCTTTTCTGATACAAGTGTGTCATCTCTTTTGATACCTCTTAGCTTTCAACAGCTTCAGCCCTATCCTACAGCACTGACTTCCACAGACCGCTTGTATCTCCAGCCAGGTTTGCTAAGGATGCCCCTGGCATCCATGGGTATCGCATGTGTCACCCACAGACAGCAGATAATTCTCCACATCTGCATTGCCTTGTCTTTGTCACCTCATCCCTTCCCTGAAAAAGGCAAAAATACCCCCCCTTAGACCACTTTGTGTTTTATAGAGTTACAGCCCACCGTCTTTGCCCTTTGCCTCTGCTCCAACTGTTTTTTTCCCCTTCTTTTTTCCCATTTAATCCCCCATCAAATTGGTTTTGCAATGTGAGAGATGATGATTCATGAGGCAGAGGGTCGGAGAAGAGGTTGGTTCTGCGGAGCAAATGAAGCCTGTCCCAGCCCACGCTGCTGCCCTGGGATTGTCCTTTGTCTCCGGCTGTAGGTTGTTGTCCCACTCCAGGGCTCTCAGATAAGGGTGTCCCAGGTGGGGTGCTCAAGGTCACGCGTAAGCCAGCGCTGCGAGCATCCGTGTTCATCTGCTTTTATCTTCAGCACTGAAGCTTTTATAACAAAAATAAATAGGTGCACAACAGGCAACCCTGTCTGGCCAAATGTTAGACCTCCAAATATTGACACAAAAGGTTGAGCTCCACAATCGAGCTGCAGATTTGCTCTTTAAAGGGTAGCCGCCATGTGCGGGGCGTGCTGATGTGATACACAGCTGGGTCACTGCCATCAAGGGGTGGCAGGTTTCCCATGGCAGGGATGGGATTTTGGGCACACCCTTAACTCAGAGAAGCAAACCCGTGTTCTCCAGGGAGAAGCATCACATCGTTCCTATTTCAGTCTCTCGCTTTTCTGCCCCTTCATCCTTCAAAGAATTGATTACTGTTAAAATAAGTGAGATACATAATGCTTTGAGGTCAGGATGATCTGACTTGGCTCCTTTCCCTGTCTTCTCACTCACTCAGTCTCCAGCGCTGTGATTTTTTCCCCTGGTTCCCATGCCTCTCCGAGGCAAAGACTCCTACGTTACCGCAATTTTTTAGTTGTTTCATACACATGCAAGCAGAGCACTGACACTAATGGGCAGAGACGATGCTATTTATTGCCACTCATCTTTGTCTCACTGTGTCTCCCATCAACTCTTTCTCAGGTAATTCTTCCCATCCTGTGTTGGATACTTAAATAATTGGAGATTTCACTGTTGTCGGTAGAGGAAACCTAAGGGGACCAGCTTAGGCTAAGTATCATTTAGATGGCTGAAATCGGATGAGAGCAACCATGCTCTTAACCCTCTGTTCAGCAGATCCCTGTCCGTAAAGCGGTGATGCTCTTCCTTTCCCTTGGCCAGTCTGTGCTGGCTGGTTTCTCAAAACAAATGGAAATAAGCAGCAGAAACCAGAAAGGAAAAGCTCAAAAGCTCAATGTCACTTTTGTCCACACCCTTCACCTCCTCTGCAGTGGAGGATGCAGTTGTGCTGAGTCCTACCTTGCCCCATCCTAACTTTTGGGGAGTTACACTCTCCCTGCTTGGCAGCCAAAATTCAGGCAATGATGTCGAATATTAGGGTACCTGTGTCCTTGCATGCAGCTCCCCGCCCTGATGGAAACTAGAAAGGGGAAATTACCCAAATCAGATACCCTTTTCCGCTAACCTGCCAGAGGAAACCTTTAGCAGGAGACCTGCCAAGGCGTCCTCAGACTGACAACAGCTTTTCCAAATGCCATCCAACTCGGAGGTGATAGGGAAAGCTCAGTCAATCAACCTTCCTCGGGTGCCACACTCATCCTCGTGGCATCCGAGGGCCTCCTGGCAGCACGGTGGCACGGCGACTCATCCATCAGACGTGTTGTTAGCTCTCACCCTGCCAGGAGAAGCATGCAGAGGGCTTGTTTTGGTAGGACTGTTTGCCTTTTTAATTTTTTTTTTTTTATTTGTGCTCAAAGAGTGAGCTGGCATCAAAAGTGGAGGTGCAGGTAGATTCCAATGGGAGAAAGTTCCCCCTTTTTTTTGCTGATAAATGATAGAGCTCCTCCAAAGACTGGGGAAGATGATAGCTCATGGGCACAATCTGCCCTGCACCCTCCTAGGGATTGTTTCTAGTAGATTTCTACTATTCCCTCCTGAAAAAAAATCTCATTGACCATAAGTTTCAACTGGCACAAAGTCAGCAGTGTGGTTTGAGGCGTTTGATGGCCTTATTTGCCAGGGCAGATCTGAGGAGTCCTTATCTGCGAGGTCCCTTGGACCAGCTCGTACCTGCCAGCACAATGTGGGCATCATGGGGAGCTTTGTGCCGCTCACGCATGCCAAGCAAACCTGGCACCTTTGCTGTGACCTTCAATGGGAGCGCAGGAATTTTGCTACACCCCAAAATCACTGCCTTCCCAGGGGCATCATTTCAAGTCCATGGGATACAGGGAGTCCCAGCCTCTGCCTTCAGGCGGGGAAAGCTGACATCGCAGTTCCGGTGAAAAAGGCCATTCTGAGCAACAATTTCCAAAGGAGGCTGAGTAATTGTTTCGTTCAGATAAGCCCAGGAACATTGTGTGAAGCTATGCGCACACAGCAATAGTTGAGCACTCTGAGCAAGGGAATTCAGAGCTGTCAGCAAGGAGGGAAATACCACTTTGGGGGATTGAAAACATTCATAAAAAATTCCTGGCTCCTAGCCTAGTCTGTCCCCTTGCCGGCCATACTCGAGTTGCGCATTTTTGCTTTGAGGATGGAGTTGCAATGAGTTTTTTTCCCTGTTTGCTGCAGCACATGGCCAAAAAAGACACATCTTAACCTGGACCAGTGAAAGTCGAGCGTTCAGCTGACAGAAGCCCTCCCGACACCGTGGGGTTTTGCAGGGCTGTGGTGGCTTGTCCCTGCCGAACCTCTGGCTTGCTTTCTCACAGGGACCAGCGCAACAGCTGTAGCACAAGCCCAGCGAGATGTACGCATGCAAGTTGTGCTGCTGACATCGAATTTTAAGTTGTGGGTGTCCAACACTGCCTATTCCAGACCGTGAGAGTCCAATTCCCCGAACTCGAAGGAGAACTGGCCAGGAAACGTGGGGTTAAGATGACACTTCCCACATGGCCCCACTACATAACCTTAACTCTGCCCCCAGGGAATGGCAATAGGAACTGAAACAGGATCTTATCCCTCCTTGGCTGTATTTGATACATTCCCTCAATATAAACTCCAGATCTCGACATAAAGCCAAGGGATTTGGAGGCTACGTCTATGCTGTTAAATAAAGGAGGGTCATGGGTTTATCCATGGCCCTGAGGCAGATGACCACGAGGCATGGAAAAGCATCATTCTTTTTGGCTTGTGGCGGCGTTGAGTTGAGCATCTTTGGTCATGATGCGGGTGGGGAAGACGCCCAGAAGCATCTGGATGGGATCCCCAGGAGATTTTCACTAAGAAATGCCCTGCATGGACGTGGAAAAGGAGCCTTGATCCCCATCACTTGGGAGCCAGGCACTGCGGCATGGCATGTTGAAATGGCTCTGGAACCTCTGACTCATAATTCACCCTGTACGCCTTACCCTCATGATGACCTTTCTCCATTTCAGGCCAATATGAGAGCACAAACATCTTGACTTTTCCCTTTAGCATGTACTAGTCAGCAAATACTATTTTTCTGCCTCAATTTCCTTTCTTGCCTCCTTCTCTGCCCTCCAGCAGTACCCATCATCAGCATATGACCTAGGCTCACGAGCTGCCCTTTTTGTCTAGAGAAAAAAAATAACAAACCTTAAAAATAGAGAGCAATCTCAGCAGTCTCCTTCTGCAGCTGCAGGATTTATCTTTCCAGCCCTTGCAATACCCTCCCAGGCCCGTGAAGCAATCTATCTCTCACCTGCTATTACGGAGTTCATCTCACAGACCTAATGGAATATGTGAGTCCTGAATTCACTCCCACTAATGCTCTCGGTGGCCAGGTCGCTGTGGAAAGCGAGCCGGAAATTCATTTTGAAAATCAATGCGGACGTCGATAGAGTGGCTTCCCCCGGGAAAGCGACGTGCTTTTACCGGGCATCGCCGCCTGCTCCCCTTTGTCCCTTGTTTTCTTTTATGCCATCAGGGTAACCATGGAGTAATTCATCCTGCTTTCAACGAGCGCGTCTTTCCACTGCAGTCTCTGGTTTCCCCAAATCAGACTGATTTTGGGGAAAAGACAAGATTCTCCTAGCAGTGCAGGATTCACTGGGCTTCTCAAAGTGTTGTGATTTGAATTTGCTGTGCCCTGAGGTGATCCTGGGGACTGTCTCCTCTGTGCAGCCCTGTCTCTCCCCTTATGCTGTGTTGGCACAAATAAATTGTTGTAATTTGTAACTCCTGGGTGTATTTTGTCCTGTCATGGCTTTTCCATGCAATGGCAAGTGCAGTGCCTGCAGGGATAGTGCTCAGGGCAGAGGGATCCCAACCCAGCTCAGCTCACAGTTGTCCCCAGAGGTGACCTTCATGCTGGGGTGTGGACAAAACACCAACCTGCCATCCTCGCACCATCCTTGGAAGAGTTTTGGCCAAAGCTCAATGTCATAGGCTATTCCTGGCCATGATTCAGGACCACTTTGAATGCAGCCCCTCTGTTTTTGACAGCAACGTGGGTATGGGCTCTACCACATTGTCTGACCTCAAAGCACTTGATTTAGGACTAAGATTTGGCACTCACAGAACTCTCAAGACACATTTTCCAATGGGGATAAATCTACGCTACTACGGGATAAATATTTAATAAGAATGAGGATCAAGGACTCCTTTGTCCGTGGACAGCGAGACAGCCATTTACTGCTGTGAAAAGCACCAAGGGATCTTTAATGCCCATGCAAAGAAGACAGGAATCAGAGTTTTAAGCTCTCATCCCCCACCATTAATGTCAATGTTAAATATTGATCCTTTCTGTGTTTAGCACAAACCGAACAACAGAGTCGAGCCACTCTCTGGCTTTTATTAATGTACTTTTTCTGCATCGGGTGAAGTTTGCTGTAATGCCAGGAAAAAAAATGTAGCGGCAGTGAACGAGCAGCAGACAGATCGATTTTGTATCTTGACACGATTCAGAAGCCGGTGAAAAATCACCCAGGAGCAGCTCCTTGTCCAAGCCATGATAGCCGTTTTTGCAGAGAACTCATTTGTCTGTAGCATAAGATGGTCAGGTCCAAAATTTCTGTTAGGGTGTGGAATTTGGGAGAAGGAACAGAAAAAAGCAGTTGGAAATCTGTAGGAACCCTCTCACCCATGTGTCAGAACAGGTTCCCTTATGGGTGTCTGAAGTTGAATTTGAGGAGCAGACTGCCATCGTGTTGGGAGAACCCTGGGAGCGATCCTGAAATCAGTGACGGCCAAAAAACAGATGGATTTACTAAGGGAAAGACGTCCTTTTTGTTAGGGTTTGAGGTTTGTCTGCGTTTTGCGTCAGCACCGAATAAATGTAAATCGCAGCTATTATAAAGGGTGACTTCAGCGAACCACGATGAGTGATTTTCACATGCCAGGAGTGCATGCATGGCAGGGAGATCATGTATGGCCTTCTGTAGCCAGAGATGGATCAGCTTTCCCAAAATATTCTGCAGCTTGTGGGTTTCTTTTTTTCAATAGGGTTTTACAGCTTGTCTGTAAAAATTCATTCCTCGTTCAAATTCTAGGAGAATGTTTATCAGAGGGCTGGAGTAGCTAGGTTGTTCCTGATCTCTGGGATATTCTCGGTTGAGACTGATTTCATATTTTAAAGTTTATTTCTCCCTGAGCAATGAAGGAGGGGAAGGGGAGTCACACCTTGGGTCTGCATCACACTTTACTAGCAGAAAACAGCAGGAACTCTTTTGAGGTCACAGAATTAACAGAGAACTGGGGAAAGTGGGACTGTTTTTCATCTCTGCTGTCATTATGTCCATCCACATTTCCACTCCAGTTTACCACACTGTAAAGGCATGGCAGTGATGACCATACAGAGAGGGATGGTGATGACTTAAATCACATCTCTAAAGCCACCGATAAAAGGTCTCTAAGAAAAGACAGAAGCAGAAACTCCGGTGTGAAAGCCTTTCTTTTCCTTTTAACCAGGTTTTAACAAACCATTGATCTCCCTGTGAATAGAGCTGGCATCTCCCAGGCATCCCTGCAAGCTTCTAAACCTGTGATAAAATATGATAAAATTATAAAATATGGTAAGATATTTATTTCCCTACATGGAACTGATAGTTCCAAGCAGAGGACCCTGCTGCTGAGTGCATCACTCATAGCCATAAGCAAACTCTACCAACCTCCATAAATGTCTGAGTGTTTAAGTAGGGAAAATCCTGGAAACACGGGTTGTGTGGTTCCTGTGTCCAGCTGCTCACTGGAGTGTTTTCTCCCTGCACAGACACCCTGAGGAGCATCGCCTCCATGAACCACGCGCCACGGTCCTCCCCGGCGGAGCTCAGCGGTGCCAGCCACCACCTGCTGCGAGAGCGCAAGTCCTCAGCACCATCCCACTCCAGCCAGCCCACTCTGTTCACCTTCGACTCGCCCACCAGCCACCTCCAGAGTACACTGTCCGCCAGTGCCCCCCAGGACTACCTTTTCCTCCACCAGTGTATGAGCAGAAAGTCAGAAAATACAAGGTATTGTAACCAACCTGGGAGCAAACCTCAGGGACAGCTGAGGGAGGGCTGAGGGTGAGCGGCTTAACACACCTCTGTCCTTGGAGGTCTGCAAAACTCAACTGGAGAATGCCCTGGGCGATGGTCTCACCTCATCGTGATTGGGAGGAGGAGGTCAGAGCACCAATCTTGTGAGCTCCCAGCTTTCCTGGCTTTCTGGGTTATATTAAAAACTGACTGAATGGCCAGATCCAGAGAGTGGTGATCAGTGGCACGAAGTCTAGTTGGAGGCCAGTCACTAGTGGTGTAGCCTGGGTTCAATACTGGGTTCAGTCCTGTTTAACATCTTCATTAGTGATCTGGATGATGGGGCAGAGTGGACCCTCAGCCAGTTTGCTGATGACACTAAGCTGGGAGGAGTGGCTGATATACCAGTGGGTCATGCTGATGATACACCAGAGGGACCTCGACAGGCTGGAGAAATGGGCCAGGAGGAACCTCATGAAGTTCAACAAGGAGAAGTGCAAAGTCCTACACCTGGGGAGGAACAACTTCAGGCACCTGTATGCGCTGGTGGCCACCCAGACGGAAAGCATCTTGGCAGAAAAGGACCTGAGGGTCCTGGTGGGCGCCAAATCAAACATGAGACAGCAATGGGTCCTTGCAGCCAAGAAGGCAAATTATATCCTGGGCTGCATTAAACAAAGTATTGCCAGCAGGTCGAGGGAAGTGATCCTTCCCCTCTGCTCAGCACTGGTGGGGCCATACCTGGAGTGCTGGGTGCAGTGCTGGGCTCCCCAGTATGAGAGAGACATGGACAGACTGGAGAGAGTCTAGTAAAGAGCCAGGAAGACACTGAAGGGACTGGAACATCTCTCATAAGAGGAAAGGCTGAGAGACCTGGGACTGTTCAGACTAGAGAAAGGAAGGCTTGGGGGGAACCTCATCAATGTATATAAATGCCTGCAAAGAAGATAGAGCCAGGCTCTCTTCAGTGGTACCCAGTGCCAGGACCAGAGGTAACAGGCACAAACTGAAACACAGGAGAGTCCCTCTGAACATCAGGAAACACTTTTTCAATGTGAAGGTGACTGAGCGCTGGCACAGGTTGCCCAGGGAGGTTGTAGAGCCTCCATCCTTGGAGATATTCAAAAGTCATCTGGACACGGTCCTGGGCGACTGGCTCTGGGTGACCCTGCTTGAGAACAGGGGTGTTGGACTAGATGTCTTCCAGACATCCCTTCCGATCAACCCCTCTGTGATCCTGCAGACGGGGGTCCTAATTCCTGCCTTTAACCAGAAAAAACAACTAAAGGGACGGACAGGGTTTGCACCACTCTTCTGCTCGGCCCTGCTGTAGGCCAGAGCTCGCTGGGGTTTGTGGCAGCCCATGGTTCACAGTGTGGTATTTCTGAGCAAGCAGCAGCTCTCCACCTCCAGACCCAGCCGGTTGCCTTAAATAGCGAGGAGTTTTTTGGCATGAAGAGTTTTGGCTCGCAAGAGCGGCGAGGAGGGAGGGAGGGAGGGAGGGAGGGAGGGAGGGAGGGAGGGAGGGAGGGAGGGAGGGAGGGAGGGAGGGAGGGAGGGAGGGAGGGAGGGAGGGAGGGAGGGAGGGAGGGAGGGAGGGAGGGAGGGAGGGAGGGAGGGAGGGAGGGAGGGAGGGAGGGAGGGAGGGAGGGAGGGAGGGAGGGAGGGAGGGAGGGAGGGAGGGAGGGAGGGAGGGAGGGAGGGAGGGAGGGAGGGAGGGAGGGAGGGAGGGAGGGAGGGAGGGAGGGAGGGAGGGAGGGAGGGAGGGAGGGAGGGAGGGAGGGAGGGAGGGAGGGAGGGAGGGAGGGAGGGAGGGAGGGAGGGAGGGAGGGAGGGAGGGAGGGAGGGAGGGAGGGAGGGAGGGAGGGAGGGAGGGAGGGAGGGAGGGAGGGAGGGAGGGAGGGAGGGAGGGAGGGAGGGAGGGAGGGAGGGAGGGAGGGAGGGAGGGAGGGAGGGAGGGAGGGAGGGAGGGAGGGAGGGAGGGAGGGAGGGAGGGAGGGAGGGAGGGAGGGAGGGAGGGAGGGAGGGAGGGAGGGAGGGAGGGAGGGAGGGAGGGAGGGAGGGAGGGAGGGAGGGAGGGAGGGAGGGAGGGAGGGAGGGAGGGAGGGAGGGAGGGAGGGAGGGAGGGAGGGAGGGAGGGAGGGAGGGAGGGAGAGGCGGTCAGAGCCCAGCTGGCGTGGAGTGAGAGCAGAGCCCGGGCTGCAGCCTCCGCTGGGTTTTCCTGCTGCAGCTGCCTTTCCCTACCCGAAAAACATCAACAGAAAAAGGCTCAGAAAAATTAACTTCAGACGGAGTTAATGCAACAGTGTTTAAAAAAAGGCCCTCTGCCACTCCAGCTGTGAGGATACCTAAAAGCCACCCTGAAAGAGCCCAAGCGCAGCTGGGACGCCGGGGAGGAGACAGCAAGCACTGGGGCTTTGGTGGGCAGAGACAAACTGAGAAATGAGAAATAATCGCCCCGATCAATGCCCAGTGCACAGGGCCAGCATGCAGGACTGCTGGGAACCCCTCCCCTCTCAGCTCCGGAGCTCTTACTTTACTCATCCATAAAATGAGGGTAATAGTAGCTAATTGGCGGGCAATGCTGAATAATTAACCCATGAGATGCTTCAAGTCCTGCCAGAACGCAAATGTCTCCCGGACAGACTGAGCTCCAAAGGCGGCAGAGATTCATTTGTCATATCGCAGCATCACTTGGTTTTTTCCCCAAATAAGCCCTATTTCTGAGCGCCATCTCGTGCTGGCTCCATGAAACAGAGTCCCTGTTGTCCCTGCAGAGCATCAACCCCACCGGAGCACTGTAAGCTAGCATCTCCCAGCTTTTCCCATGGGGCTGGTGCTTCCCCAGTGATTTGCCACAACTGAAAACACCCCCCATAACCATTTCACTTTTTCCCAGTGCGGCGGTTGATACAGAGCGGGACTCTTCTCCGTGGGGAGATGTTTAATTGGGGCTGGCTGAGTCCTTTGGGGCTGTGAACATCTCCCCAAAAGCCTTACCCATGCATGGTTATACCTCTGTGAGCAAAAAGACCCAGTCCAAAGCTACCTGTCACCTTCTCCTGGTGTGTACGCATTAGCTCTTCATGGCAAGGTAACCCTTTTTTGGAGCTTTGCTGTATTTTCTTCTTCCAGGCTGCTTCAGCCAGCTCAGAGGAAGGCATAATCATCACTACCTGTGCACAGCTCTGCCACATCTCGCCCTCATGTTCTGGCATTTCCACAGTGATCCTCGCATTTCCCTGAGTCTTGTGGGATGGGGGTTGAGGCAAGGGGACAGAAAAGTCCAAGTGACCAACTTGAGCATTTCTTGACTCAAGAAAATGTCATCTGCTGGGGTCAGGGGTGCAGAAAGCCAAACCCGCAGGGCTCTGGATCAGGGCTGCAAACCCAAAAACCCAGCTGGGGAGCATCCTTGTCTCCCCGGGGCTTGCCCTGCAAGAGGGAAGGGTGGCGGTATGGTTGGAGGCTTTCAAATAACCCCCATCAGGAATTTTTCCAGTCCTCTGAAACACATCCTGCACTGCGGATGGGCAGCTGATGCGTGATGGTGATGCTGATGGGGTAGTGCTTTGCAGCTGTGTCTTGGGTCACTGTCAGCTGATGTGAAAATTGCTCTTTTGGAGCAATTTATGTCTGAATAAAAGGCTCATTCCTGCCCATAGCCCTGCCATGGAGCTCAGCATTCCCACCTGCGATGGGGTCATTTTGAAGATGTTTTAAGGACAAAATGGGTTGTGGGCACATTTGGAGGGGTCTGAGATGTTCCCATTGCCCTGGGGTTTGGCAATGCTTGTCAGGAGGGTGACAAACAGGGGGACCAGAGCTCGGTGCACCCCAGGACTGTCTCTCCCCCATCTCAGCCCCCTCTTCCCTTCCTCCACAGGAGTGCCAGCTTCTCTCAAGCCACGAGGTCTGCCTTCTTCATGCGGAGTGACACGGCAGTCCAGAAGCTCTCACAGGGCAACGGGCACTGCATGAATGGGGTTGGCGGGCAGCTCCACGGCTTTTACAGCCTGCCGAAACCCAGTCGGCACAACTCGGAGTTCAGGGACAGTGCATACGACCTCCCACGCGCCTTCGGTTCCTACACCCACCCCAAGTCAAGCCTCACCAGCTCCGAAACAGATAACGAGGAGGTCTACACCTACAAGACTCCCAACAACACCCTATGCAAGGAGTTTGGGGAGCTCTCCACAGACTCCTACGACATCCCTGCCACCCCACTCTCCGTCTACCAGATCCCCAGGACATTTACACTGGACAAGAACCACAATGCTCTGGCTGTGGCCACCAGCGACTCGCCCGCTGCTCCACCTCCACGGCCTCCAAAACCTGGGCAGATGGAGCCGCGGTGGGGCAGCCCACCCCAGCGGCCCCAGCCAGGAGAAAACTTAGGGCTGTCCCCAATGGCAGCCACTATTCCCCGGAGAAACACACTGCCAGCAGTGGAGAACAGCAGACTGCACCGAGGTGAATTTGGAGGTGGGGAGCTGGGGGTGGTTTTGTCCTATCTAGTAGCCTTGGATGACACAATACCACTGGGTTGTGGTAGGGCTGGAGTGGCTGTTTGTATCAACTACAGGGCTGAAGACAAAGAAGCTCCCCCAGTCAGGATCTGGCCCTAGTTTTTGGATGCAACAGGCATGGAGAGACATCCCCAGTGCTCTGCCCACAGCAGCTGCTCAGCTGGCTCTTGACTGTTGTACCTTGAACTAAAACTCCAGACCTACTTGCCCATGCAGCCCTTCACCAGATTTTAATGACTTTAGCCATTTTTAGCTGGCTTTTACTTTCATTCCTAACCAGGTTTATCAGAACATACTACAGCCTGGAGATGCCTTGGTTTTGCTCACCAGACAGGGACATGATTTTGCACATCTCCAAGATCCAATGTCCCCAGTGCAGCAGAGTCACCCTTCCCATTGCCCATGAATGAGTCGTGGATGAGCATGCCCTTTCCAAACCTTGTCCTTAGGATGAGATAGTTGCAAAGTAACTAAGAAGGAACTGTTGCAGAGAAAACACCGTAAATCATACATGCACCTCCCTGAAATGCCTCTTCCATCCCCTCTTACCTAAATACCAACATTTAGGCTGAGATCAGACCCATGTTCAGCAATAGATAGACCAGTCTAGGAGCTTAGCACCCCGTCGTCACTCTGTTCTCCACTTAGGAGAGGCTGCCAGCCCTTACATCTGCTGAGTGAGCTGTAATGGAGCTCTCCCTTAACCCAGTTTTGTCATCATGATCTACCTTATCTAATGTCTTTGTGCCTAGGATTTTGCAGCACTTTGACAGAACCAGGCTAGGTCCATGTGGCACGTGCCGTTGTGTTGACACATCAGAGAAATGCTAATTGGGAGGGAGTCTGTGACAAGCTAAAAAACATGTCTTCCAACTAGCATCTCAATCATCAGGAATAGATACTGCCCTCCCAATACCTGGATTTTGTTTTCAGAGGCCCCTTTTATTAGCAGTTGAACTGGGACATGTTATGCATTTGTGGTTGTGTTGCAGCTTCTTCTTGTGAGACGTACGAATACCCCCAGCACGGAGGAGGCAGCGCTGTGCAGTCAGTCGAGTCGATGAATGACGGGTACAACTCCTACCTGGTGAGTTGACCTTGGTGTTAGCCACCAGCTCTAGGCACAGTTTGCACTTTACAGATTCAGAGACAAGTCGGTTCTAGGTTGGACCTCACAGCCCAGTCCTGCAGACCCAAGTCAAGAAGGGGTTTGTTACTAAAACCATGGTGGCCTGCAGGGTAGCGATGGAGGGACAACCACATGCAGAGCTTTGCTTTCGATGCTTCCACAGAGTGTATCTGCTTGGAGTGCTGACCCAACAAAAAGCGCCCAGGAGTTTGGCTTCTTCCTGAAAGCCTGGGATGCTGCTGAGCTGAATTTTGACGTGTTGCCAGAACAGCCTCTTTTGTGCACTTTCTAAGACTTCCTGACCTGGAAATGACATTAAAGCAGCCTTTCATATTGCATTTTAGTCATGGCCAGAGCCTATGGAAAATTACTTTCCAGGTTAAGCATGCTTCTGTGGCTCACTCTGAGAAAAAGAGGCTCAAGCATGCTTCTGTGGCTCACTCATGAGAGAAAGAGGCTCAGGTCTGGGCAATTAAGACCTTTCCCTGAACTCAGAATGTTGCAATGTCTTGGAACCAGTGGAGGTAGGGTCTCTCAGTGCAAACTGATGGCCAGGGACTGGATAGACCATCCCTTCCCTCTCTGCTGAGAATTTAGAGCTGGTGCCACCTCAGGTGTGTGTTCAGTGATGATGAGATGAAGGGGTTTGTAGTGGGATGGGGTTGAGCAGTGTCTGATGCTCACAACACGTCCTCCCGCTTGTCCCCCAGCAAGCCAAGGCAGTGGTGGCCCGTTCCCACAGCACCGACTCCGAGGACAACTACGTCCCCATGAACCCCGGTTCCTCACCCCTGATCCACACTGAGAAAGCCAATGACAATGCCCAAAATCTCTACATCCCCATGAGCCCTGGGCCGCATCACTTTGACCTGGTGGGCTTGTCCTCAGCCACCCTCCCTGTGCATAAAGGAGGAGCCATGGCACAGTGCCACAGACGGTTGAGTGAAATCCAGC
This sequence comes from Steatornis caripensis, assembly GCA_013398225.1. NCBI lineage: Eukaryota > Metazoa > Chordata > Aves > Caprimulgiformes > Steatornithidae > Steatornis > Steatornis caripensis. The sequence goes on along the minus strand of VZSC01006338.1, from coordinate 94,149 downwards.
CCCCGCCAGTCAACCGCAACCTCAAACCCAACCGGAAAGGTAAGAATGGTTGTTTGTGGGGAAATCTTTCCAGGAACCCTTCTACTCTTGTAATACTTTAGACTACATCTGTCGTCTTATGCACGCTCAGTAGACTTCTATGTGGGGTGTGCTTTGCTACCACCAGCACAGTCAAACCTTCAGATCTGCCCCATCCCCTTCCTCTTTCAGGAGGACTATGATGCAAATGCAGCTTTCATGGTGCTTGAACAGCCTATCTCAAACCCTTCCCAGGCTTTACAGGAGATGCATGTCACAGGCAGGATCTCACCCACTTTGCCTGCACCCCTTCTTACGTTCAACCCCAAAATCTGTATGTTGTACTCAGATAACCCAAATTTCTCCTACTGTTTCCTGCTGGCTGGCTCTAGGCAGTTCTTCCCTCAGGGCTTTGCTTACTCCTCCAAATCCCTCCTCAAACCATTGCCTGACAGGTCGCCAAGGAGATGCTGAGGAGGAAGACTCCCATCATTAGGGTGTCAACACCATCAACATGCCAGGCGAGGGCTGGGGCTGGGGCTGGGGCTGGAGCACAGCGCTCTTCTCTTACACCTAATGAGCCATCTGCGATGAGAAGAACGTTAATGTTACACTGCAGATGTCCTTTCCTATTCTTTGTGGGGAAACGCTCTGGCCAAAGGCAGCTCAGGACTGGCAGAGCCTGGTCTTGTCCCCATCTCACAGGTTATCACAACTCGCTAATGAATGGGTTTATTATACTCTGGGATTTGGGCATCTTTAGCAGATCTCCTTTCTCTGGAAAGGACATTCCCCTTTTGGGGCCACATATCCACTGTGGGGGTGTGGGACAGAGGGAGAAATTCACTGTTTTCCCTCCATAAATAAGTGCAGGGATTTTGGTTGGGGGTATTTGTCATCAGCAAGGATGGCTGGGGGGCTGGTTAGCAGAACAGAAAGCAAACAGCAAGTTGCTGGGGACCGTTCCCTCTTGTGCCAGTTGTGGATGCTGAATTGTAGGAATGTGCTGTGTCTGAATAAGGGCTTTTCCCCTCCCCAGCAAAGCCATCACCGCTGGACCTGAGGAACAACACTGTCATCGATGAGCTTCCCTTCAAATCGCCAGTCACGAAATCCTGGTCCAGGCCAACGTGAGTAATTGTTGGATTGTGAATTCTTGCTTTGCTCTGACAGCAGATCTGTGTTCTTGCTCTCTCTGGCATCCATATGTAGCCATGCTGTCACCTCTGCCATGGATTAAACATCTCTGGGGATGTAGGCTGCCCTTCTGCCTCAGCTTGCAGCAGAGGTTTCTTCTGGCCCACCGTCTCTTTTTGTTGAAGGGGCACATTTCTCGTGGGCCATCTTTAATCAAGCCAGAAGTGAGCCCAGACTTTGGATGTATAGCCAAATTTCCCCAAAAGCTGGATGATCCCTTTGGCTCTCATTGTGTTCGTTGTCAATTTTAGAAACAGGAGCTGCAGAGGTGGGTCATGCCATGCAAACATCTGCACTGGGATGAAAGTCCACCTTGCCCAACACTCTACCCACCTTAGGGACCAGCAGGAGCTATCTGGGAAGAGGGGCATTTATGAAGTAATTCTTTCCTAAAATACCCTGCTACACCATGGCAATTCAGGGCTCAGGGGTTTCCTTGGTCACATCACGGCAAGACTTAGGACCAGGGTCAGACGCTGTTGGAGCGGAGAGGGTCCTCTCTTGGACCCCTCACAAGCTTCGTCAAGTGATGTAAGAGCCAGAGTCATATCCCCGACATCACAGCTGGTAGCAGGACGATAAATCCATTTAGGTTGGGATTTCACATGAAAGTCCAGCATGTGGCCAAGCAGCTAATTAAGATCCCTTGAAGACATTTCCTATTTCTGAGATCCAACAGCTCCTGGAGCACTGTGGCTCTGATACAAGACCTGTGGTCCACCGCAACTCGTGACCCAACTGAGCCACCCCAACTCAGCTGCGCTGGGAGTGCAGGGCACGATTCCACATCCAGCTCTTCTCCAAAAATCCCCGCTGTAGTTTCAAAACACAGGGTGACACTCTCAGGGACTGGCTGGGCTGTGTTTTGATTGCCTTGAAAGCAAAGCCTAGCCTGAAGGAAGTCTGCAAAATGAAACCAAAGCACTTCAGAGCAAAGTCTGCTGGCCAAAAATAACAGAATTCGCACAGTTCCAGTTCTGCTGCTAATTCATGGTCTGATGTTGTCCAATGAAAGGCAGAAGCAAAGCTTGGCTGCTGTGACTCCTCTAATAAATTGGATTGTGTGGAGACTGACTGCAGGGCATGAGCGCTGTGTGCTGAAATCACTGCATCAGGAAACAGCAAGCGGGGTTTGATTGACAAGACGTCCAACCCCAGAGAAGCTAATGGATTTTTCCCTTATCAGCTAATCATATGACCCTGCCTTTACTGCAAGGCAACAAATAGCTTTTTAAGATGCGAGCTTTAATGCCAGATGCTGATTGCATTATGTTATTCTGTATAATTAGATTTGGCCAATTGAAAGCAAGACGATGCCTCAGAGGTTTTGTTTTCCAGCAAAAAATTAGGATAGGGCTCTGCACGGTAAACAAATCCTGGAGCTGTGGTAAGGCTGGAGGTGAGAAGCTCCACTGAGGCTGGCCCTGCATCCTCCACAATTAAGTATTTCCTGTGAGTTACAAGAGTTCAGGAAGCCTGATTTACATAGCTGATAGCAGGAGGGTTATGGGTACATAGCAAGCAAGGTGTTATTAAAATGTCCTAGAAAGAAGAAAAAGGGATGACCAAACCCAGAGAATTCTGACCCATGGGAAGGTCAGGTGAGAATAATCTCAGTGCCACGAACTATTCTTCATGTCCAGTCCCCAGATTTGAGCATGATGATGTTTGGAGGCATCAAGCACTGCCTTCTCCCATCCCTCCCCAGCGATGGACAAGCAGCATCTGCAACCATCATTAACAGATTTACCCTTGTCCTTACAGCCAGACCTTCAATGCCGGCTCTTTGCAATACTGTCGCCCTGTCTCCTCCCAGAGCATCACCAGCACTGACTCAGGAGACAGCGAGGAGAACTACGTGGCGATGGTAAGGGTCCCACAGCTAAGTTATATGGTCCTGGCAGGTTGTGTACATTTCCCAGCTCTGCAAACACGTTCCTAGCTCATGATAAGGAATTGCTCCGATAGCACCACGATGAATGTGGTGTACATGCTTACGTACATCCTACATGCACGAAACAGCGGCTTTCGTTCCTAGTATGACACATCCCATTGGGGTTCTAACTGTATATGAGAGTAGGAACACATATCATCCCCTTTTCCAGGAATTAAGAGGGGATAAAAATGACTATGGACTGTCAGGGTGTATTTTCCAAATTTAAGTTGATTTTTTTCAGGTTTTTTTTCCCCTAATGGCTGCTGACATCATGTTTGTGTGGAGGGCAGGGGCTATCAGAGCAGCAGCAGGGAGTGGCCCTGCTTACAGGGAGGGGACTTTGTCTCCACGAAGCTGCTGACTCAAAGCATATTTTTGAGGCTGCGTAACTAGGGGGATAGAGGAAATCTGTGCTCTATGTAGCGTGGTTGTGATTAGTGAAGATCCCAGAGCTGGTCTGGCCTCACTGAGGTGTGGTTCCTTGGAAATGCTGAAGCTCACGTCTGATGTCAGGCATATGAATAAAATCAGCACAAGGGCAGCAGAAGTGCTCCCATACATAGAATGAAGAGCGTGAGCTTGAAAGATTTGTTAGCACAGTATGCAACATATATAGTCCTCCAGCGGTTCTGCAGAACGTGATCGCAGAGAGGTAGGTGAGCGCATATCCAGGCTGGAACCTCTTGTAAAAGTGTCACCAAGGCATTTCGTTGCCAGATTTGTGTTAATTCCTTTTTTTTCCTTCTTGCCATTTTAATCCTCGTTATCTCTCCTGTCTCTTCCCTGCATTAGCAAAACCCCATTTCTGCTTCTCCTGTTCCTAGTGGCACCAACAGCCCAGCGCCTAAAAAGAGTTCGGGGAGTGTGGATTATCTGGCCCTGGACTTCCAGCCAAGCTCACCAGGGCCACACAGAAAGGTATGGGGGATTTTATAAACTTCCTATTAAAAGTGATGTGGTTTTTAAGGGGTTTTATGCACACAGGCAACAGCACAGTCCAAAGCCCTGGGCAGGGTTGGTAAGTGGCACGGTAACCTCAGAGGTGTGAATTTTCCTGCAGATCTGCTGCTGTGTATATTGTAGGTCAGACTCAGTCTCTATTGCATGTCTGCAGCCTTGCTGGAAGTGTCACCAGAAGCATGGATGTGCAGGGGTACAGGGATGCTGAGGAGACCAGAAATTCAGCTGGAGATTGTATATTCAGGGGATATCCCAAGAAGTATCAGAAGATTTTTTTTTGTTGTTGTTGCTCTTTTAGGGCAACAGGTCTTCCAAAACCAGACTTGGGTTTTCCACCTGAGATACTTTCAGGAGCTCGTTCAGGGAATGCTGGGCACCTGTCTCCTGCCAGTCATGTGCTTTTAAAGGTTGCTATTTGGACAGCAAAAGCACAAACTGCTTTCAAAAAGTGAAGCTGATGTTTAAATGCCAGCTTCTGTTGAGCTGATCCAGCCATTGCCTGGTGAGAAAGAGCTGTGGGGAAAAGATAGGTCGGGAACGGAATGCCTCTGTCCAGTGTCATGTGGCAATGTGGAAGGGGAGGCTCCTGAAGACCCAGATGTTGGTGACTTTTCTCCAGGTTCATACGCAAGGGAAGCAAACACCATCTTAAAATGAATCATAGGAGAATAGGGCAAGGGAGGACCTCATGGCATCCTCACATCCAAAGGAAGCTATCTCTCCAGAGGTGACAGATGAGGCTTAAAAGTCTCAGATGATGGTGATTTCACAACCTCCCCAGCAAGGCCACTTACCAAGATGAAGAGGATACCCAAGGGTGACAGAGTGGACTGGGTAGGGACCAAAGGCAGGACCTGTTCAGTGCCACCCTGAGCAAACTGGGAAGGGGAAGGAGAGACTGGCTCAAGCAAAGCAATGCCTGATCAAGGGGATGATGAAAGACAAGGCATTGTATAAACCTTTGTGGAAACTATCTGTGAGGTGGCTTCAACTTTCTCAAGCACTGCCTTGTTTCCTAGAAAAAGCATCCCACTTGTTAGAACTTTTTATTATTTGACAGTTGTCCCTCGATTATTTCTTTCCACCCAGCAGTATTTCTGCAGGTATTACCAATCTAAATTCTGCCCCAATCTGGAAAGGTGATTTTAGACCATTAAAAAGCATCATCTGGCTCCAGTTGCAAGCAGCTGAGGGTCCTCGGAAACACCTGTAGAGACAGAGTTCCAGGACTCAAGAAACTAAGGGAAACACTAGCTCCTCCTCCCTCAGCAGGTCTCCTTGGTGAACCTGAACGTGTCTGTTGTTTTGGGGATGAAAATGATCTAGTGCCATAACAGCGCAGAGTCAGCACAGCTAAGAGGGGTGGAGTTCTGAAGTTCTTTACAAGAAAATGAGCAAGATGCAATGCTGGATTTGCAATACCAGCAGTTAGATAACACATTTGCCACCAAACATTCATGTCCCAGAGTTGGCGTGAAGGTAGAGACCCAGGTGCTGTTTCTACCCTCCCATTGCACTGCAGCCTCATGCAAGCAAGACGCAGAGCAGACTGAAATCTTTCATCTAGGACCCTTCGGGAAGTTAGAGGGAGGGCGATGAGCTATGGAGTCTTCAAGAAAGCAGGGGAGGTGCTGGTGGACTTGCAGCACCCACAGTGCTGCTGCAAGAAGGAGCGAGAGGGAAGAGTAGGGAGCTGACGAGTGACCAGGCGGTGGCCATGTTTCTCCTCCCCGCAGCCCTCCACCTCATCAGTCGCCTCAGACGAGAAGGTTGATTACGTGCAAGTGGACAAGGAGAAGACGCAGGCACTACAGAGCACCATGCAGGAGTGGACTGATGTGCGGCAGTCCTCAGAGCCTTCCAAGAGCACGAAGCAGTAGCACCTGGGCAAGCAGCAAAACGGGCAAATGTCCCAGTGGTTTTTCCCAGCTCCAGGCCACCAGCTCCACTTGGGCTGGATTTCTAAGACTTGTCTGCAGAGGGGAGGGGGTCTTCATTATTTTTTTTCTTTTAAGACAACAAGAAACTTAATTTCAGGGGAAGACTTGGCAGATAACTGTTTGCCAGTGATAAAGACCAACTGTGTTCGGTGGCTAGGTTTGTGCTTTAGCTGCTGGATGCTCTATCCAGGAACTTCGACTTAGCAATACCAGGTTTCACCCTACACATCTTTTTGCTTACCGCTATTAAAGCCACCTTGTATGTGCTAACACTGCATCATCTCTCCCCGTCTTCTTCCATACCGTACCCCCAAACTGTGCCATGCAAATTTGCAGCATCTCTCATAGGACATCATTCCCCAGCTCTGATTCCCCAATCCTTATGGTTGCCCTCTTCTCTGCCTCCTCCCAATCCCAAAACTGAGCAAGGACCATTCCTTTTAAAATCACTTTTGTTGTGCCATCTCTTGTAAATAATATGTTGAAAACCTCGGAGGGCTATTCTCCTGGAGGAACAGCTCCCATGTTTTTGATTGTGGTTGTTAACCTTCAGGAGCTTGAAGAGCATCCAGACTGTTCCATTGAGCTGACTTTGAAGCCCAGGACTTGCCCCATCATACACACATATATGTGCCAGCACATGCTCACACACATGCATGCATGCATGAAACAGCCAAGTATTGGGGTGTCTTCTGCTGTTGATGCTCTCCAGCATTTCTCAAAGCCAATGGGCTGGAGAGGTTGGCTTTGGATGGCAGAATTTAAGCCCTGACCCACTGCCTATCTGAAACCAATTGCCTGTGAATGTGGCCCTAAGAAAAAAAATCTGCACTTTGTGACACCAAGATAAGCCCATAGAGTGAGAGTCCTACGTCCATGGCCGTCATGAGAAGCTCTGTTGTTGAGTATGAGGAGTGCAGGGAGGCTCTAGAGACCCTGTGTATCTGGACTGGTATGAGGATGAGTGACAAGGAGGGAGTGGGAGGCTGTCGAGAGGATCAGGAGAAGGTAGATGCTATACTGCAGAGGTTGGTCTTGGGTGAGGAGGTCCAGTGGGGTATATTTTGGAGGAAAGGAGTAGAGTAATAGAAATGTTGGTTGATGGTGAGGCCTTAGGCCTGGGAAGAGGGTGATCAGGAGAGTTGGGGCAAGGTGTTTTAATATTAGCTTTAATGTAGCATTATGGTTGGTTTGTGGTGGGTGCAAAGGGCTGGACTACATATTTTCTTCCCATCTTCAGCAATGTTTCTTCAACACAGAAATGGGGCTTGTTGACATTAACGACCGTAGGCTCTAATTATGGGTGGGAATCTCTTGTTGCCCCTTGCCAGCATCCATGACACGTCCAGGCTTTGAGATCGCTCCCCAGGCAGCTGCTGGGCGCAGAGAGCCAAGGAGGAAGAGGCATTTTATTGCAGAGATAATAATTCATGATCTCATGAAAACAGGAAGGACTAATGATTGCAATGGAGCAGCCTGATTGCCAGGCAATTTTTTGTCAGCAAGCGCTGACACGAATAAACAGGCCAACCACAAACCGAGAGCCAAACGAAAGAGACATTAGAAAGATTAGGTAATAATATTTATTAAATAGCTGGAGCTATTCTTTCTGCAAGCTGAACACCTCCCAGTGCCACAGACTCTGTTCCACTAACACCGCCTAGTTGTATTGATTATTGATGCTAAAGCGTTAACGCATTTGTTTAATCTCGGTCTGAGTTTGGAAAGGGCCAGACGTGACCCACATGGGGCTAGAACACCAGTCCCTGCGTGCTGGTAAAATAAGTCTTGAACTTTCAACACCAGTTTATATTTTCTTCTCTCGTGCCATGAAAGGGAAGGATATTAGTGGAGAAGCTCTGATGACCCTTTTAAGACATACAAGTGTTGGCCTCTTGCAGGAATAATAAAGCAAATATCCTAATGCTTATGGTAAAAATAATAATCATCCAGGAGGAAAAAAAAAGACACAAAGGGGAAGATTTAGCACAGCCAGATGCTTTCTGAAGGTCGAGGAGTGTGTTACAGCCTGTAAGGGCCTTTCCCTCTTGTTGGGGCCTTGCACTGCAAGATAATGAAATGAAGACTAGAGTACAGTGCTTCATATTTCTATAGCCCCTTTCATCACTGCATCTCAGGGGAGACTAAACGTTGGGCCTGATCCAGAGCCCACTGAAGTGTGTGTTCACCCAGCTGGGAGCGAAGTCCCAATCCCAGCTGAAAACCAAACGTGACTGAAGCGGGAAGCTGATTTTTTCCTATTTCATCCTCTAAACTGTTAGGTGGACACAAAGGAAGATGAGGTTGGAGAAAAAGGATTATGGTGCACGCTGGATGTATTTCCCTGCCAAAATTGTGCTGTTCTCCTCCTCTCACACTAAAACGCAGCCACATCTTTGGTGGATTGCAGCAGCAATTTTGGGAATCCCTCTTTATGCTGCTTTGGATCTCGCTCAGTAAAACAGTGCAACTATTGTAAAGATGAAACTGAGCCCAGCTCCAGGCTAAAATAATCTTGAACTGGACCAAAACCATGAGAAATCAAGTGATAGCCCATGCTCAGATTGAGTCTTTTTCTCCACTTGGGAAATGGAGAGCTGAAGTCCCAAAAGTACCCTGAAAGTGGGCAGGTGAGGGGGAGGCAGCAGCAGCAGGCACTTCTGATGGTGCAGTGGCTTGAAAGACAACACAATGCATTTTGCTGAGTCAGTGCCCTGTGCTGTGTTAAGATTGGAAAAGCCCTTCATGGTACTGAAGAAACTAGTCCGTTTTGTCCACATCCCACAAATGTCTGTACTTGTTCATGGAGCAGACACTGGCACAGGATAGNGACAACACAATGCATTTTGCTGAGTCAGTGCCCTGTGCTGTGTTAAGATTGGAAAAGCCCTTCATGGTACTGAAGAAACTAGTCCGTTTTGTCCACATCCCACAAATGTCTGTACTTGTTCATGGGGCAGACACTGGCACAGGATAGCTCTTTTCTTCAGCTCAGCCCCCTTATTTGATGATTTGCTTTCATGAGCATCCTCAGTAACTAGCCCTTTGCGTTTGGCAGACCAAGGACCAAAACAGCCCAAAAGTAGCTATTTTGCAACTGCTGGTTGCTGGACCCTCTCTGCTTTGCAGTGAGGCCTGTGTTTTCCAGAAACAGATCTATTCCTCCATTTTTTCCCTGCTAAGCACCAAGCAAATAGCCCCTCCAAACTAAGTAGCATCCCATAGACTCCATGCATTGCCATATAGTCATGACTATATCAACACCTCTTGAAAGCCATTAAGTGGCTGCAGTGGAAATAGTCATTCCTGACGGTTGCCGAGTTGATTACAGCAGTCCCTGATGATTAATGTTTGTGCAGTATTTAGTCTTAAACCATATTGAAAAGCAGCTGGTTTAATTACACGGACTGCCAAGAACTTTGTCCTGAAGGCATTGAGTTTATCACATCCACTCTATACTTGGATGCTCAAGTATGACTGACTCTTTTGTTAGAAATGGGTATTTTAGGAAGCTGAGAACCTTGCAAATGATTCATTTTAATTGCAATTAAAATGGCTTGAGTCTTCGCATCAGGGCCTGCTCTTCCACTCTGTGGTTCCATTTAAGAAAAAGGATGTGCTTGTATGTGTGTGTGTGTGTGTGCTCTTGGAGAAGAGTTGTCTGTGGGACAAGCATCATGACCTCAATATTTGGTTTTATGAAGTACGAAGGCCACAGCTCAAAGCTCTCCCCAAGCTTTAAAATTACTAAGCTGGTGATTTTAAAGGCAGAAGTCTCCAAAAGCGTGTATCCCTTGCTGTGATTGTGGGACTGCTGCTCGCGGTTCCTCCATCTGGTGAGATGTGTGAGCTGCCTTGGAGCTGATTTGCTCTGAAATGACAGTTGAGTGTTTGGTGGGAAATACATTTCCAGCTCTAAATAGATGCCAAGCTTAGGCTTAGTCTCAAGTCAGAGAAAGAAACGTGTGAGTGCAGATTGTGCCAGGGCAAAGCTGAGTGTCTGGCAGATAGGGCCAAATCCAAAGCCAGAATTAAAAAGGCAGCTAAGGTTTGGGTTGACTAGGGGCTAACTGGGATGGATTTGGACCCAGAGTCACCAACCACTGACAAAGGTTATATATGGGTGAACATGAGGTTGGGAGGAGAGAAGGCAGGGGAGTTTGCCAGCAAGATTTGAGTCTTCGTGCTCACCATGTGCTTCTGTGGCATGAATCTCAAGTCAGATGTATAGAGAAGATTTGTGGGTTGTGGAGTTTGGTTTTGCTCAGTAAAAGCCATGCACTGGTGGGAGGGGAGCTCCCACTGGTCTTGGGACTTACCTGGGGCACTTCACTCTCAAAGGGGTCATCCTGCCTGACAACATGATGCCTCAGTGCTCTGGCTTTCAGGGAGCCCTGGTCCATGCATCTAGCTCTGAGCTGAGCAGGAGAAGCCCTACCAGAAATGTGGTGGAGACACAGACATGCTGGGAGACACCTTGTTCTGGGATTTCCATGAGCTGGTCATAGGTCAGCAGTGCCATGGCTTCACAGGGTTGTTCCGCAAGATGCCACCTCCATCCTCGGAGCTTTTCAAGACCAGACTGGATCAACCCCATAGATGACCCTGTTTGGAGCAGGAACTGGACCTAGACACATCTCTTCCCCTCAGTTTACCCTGAAACCCTGTGCTGCTGGGGCTGAGCGGACACTCCTCCATGTGAGGGAAGGGGCCAAAGATATTGCCTAGAGGCACACAGCACCTGAAACAGGAACAGGGCCTCTTATCTGGCCATGTAGCCATGTGGCAAGGCACAGCTCAACCCCTAAGGTCATACCCTCCAGTGAGGGAACCTAATCCACGCTGAGGCCGTTATTTGCACCTGGGAGAGGGCTGGCTGGCCCAGACCAAGTCATCCAGGACATGAACACACAATCCAAGCAACTGGGGAACAGCTTGAACCTGTAAATTTGTTAGGATAGACATTGACCCAGAGCTCTCTGCAGCCCCACGCCAGCCACTACACTCTGGTGTCCCAGTCCCTTGAGCATACTGGGAAGAGTTGGCTCACTTTGGCCACCCATTGAGCATGACTCTTTGGGAAGGGTAGAGCCATGCCCAGTTTTATGTTTTGTTGGACTTTGGTAGGAAGATGTTTAAATAGCTCACAGGTCCTGTCTGATCTTCCTGGCCTAGTAGGCGAATAAGAGGATGGTTTTCTAAAGTCATGCTTGCATTGTGTTGATGTTTTCCCACCTGGTAACGTTGCTATTCCATGTAAAAGTTGACAGTCACCCACACTGTGTGTCCCACTGGAGGGATGTTGTCTGGATGAGATCAGTGCAGTGGGGCTGTGCCTATGGAGAAGTCCTACTTGTAACGGGAAAGGCAAAGAGCAGAGCTTAACCCCAGCCCCAGTCAGACGACACACATGGCCATCAAAGAGCCATCGAGAAAATCAGAGGGACCAGTCCAACATCAAATCACAAGGGCCAAAAAAAGCAGTTTAGGGCCCCTGGTGAGTCCACGTGCCTCTCTTCTCTGCCCAGAAAGCACCAACCTGCCCACATGTATGCAGTGATCTTGCAACTGTTAATCAGGCTCTTGCAGGTAGAGACGTGCATGTTTTCGTCATGATTTCTCCTTGGCCTGGAACAGTTCATCCCTCCATCAGCTTGCCCTTGGTGTCTCATCCTTGTAGTTGCAATTTTATGTCCTTGTTTGCAACTCCTAGAGTCGTACAGTTAATCAGGTTGCTGCTTCAGTGGCTGCACTTGAGAAATGTTGATATGTAGCAAGGTGTCATCAAACAGCTCTTCCCCCCGCCAACCCACGGCCAGCCAGTCTTGGCACACGGTATCCAAATTTTAATACCAGCCAGCAATATCTGGAGCAGAAGCTGGTCCATATGGCTCCATCTGCTGAGCTAGAAGAGCTTCTCAACGGACTTGCTTCCAATCAGCAGGCACTTAATTTTTGATGCAGCCTATTGCTGACGTATAACTGGTTCCTGTGTAGGCCAGTGGGATGACTATCTGGGAGAGGTTTGCCCCAATACCAGGAGATAAGAAAACATTTTTATTGTCATTCTTTGGGTGACACCACACTTTATCTTCAGGTGGGACAAGGAGGGTTCATTTGAACTCTGTATCCCGCTTTTTCTCCAGCTTCTAAAATGAAGATTTTTAGTACTTATTTCCCCACCTCACAGATATGTCGTGAGGTGGAATTAATTGACATCTACTAATGCAAAGAGCTCGTTTGAGTCTGCATGTAATGGCTGGGAAGCATGTGGTACTACCCCACTGTCGTGCCCAGCATCACACATAACACTGCAGATCCTGCTCTGCAAAATTCCTTATAAAACCCTCACCCTTAATTGCTAAGGTAGAAAGAAACTTGGCAGGATTTTCTTCTGAGTGAGCAGGGTGGGGGAAAAGCCATTTGCACAGTTTCAGCGTTCTGCTGCCACATTGACCCTGAAAATACCACGTTTCATTTGAGAGCCCTTTAGACGTGGTGGCTGAAGAACAGCATGGAAAGGGGAAGGGAGCAGGACCCTGGGCTCCACAGGGAGCCCAATGATGAATCCTGTAGGGTTAGGACCAAACCTTTAGAGTAGTTACATTCCACTCAATCCAGCCCTTGGCAAAGTCAATAGATCTCCATTGATTTTGAGCATCGTTGCGTGGGAGCGGGCCCAGCCAAATTAGGGTAGTTTTCTCCATTTGTTTCTTAACCTGCTGCGAGGGGGGTCGGAGCCCTGGCTTTGAAGCCATCGCATCGGCAGCCAATTCGCAGGGATGTTTTGTGTGTTTCAGAGCCTATGACTGTTCTTAAAGAAGAGTATTTTTAATTTTTTTTTCCATTTGTAGAAGGAAGGACAAGAGTAATCTGTGGCAAACTGTACAGTACGTGTCTTCTTGTGGTGTCACTGTTTGAATGGTTATTAAGTTTTCAAATCACTGTGGACAGCTAATCACTTAAGTTATTAATTTATTCTTTGGGGTTTTGTTGTTTGTTTTTTTTAAGAAATTTGAAACAATTATTTATCCTGTAAATCAGTCTTGAGTGAAGCCTAGATAATACTTTTTTTTGCTGTTAATAAACATGGTACATGCCTAACGTGAAGGTGATCTCATTTTTTAGTACTGTATATGCAGCGGGAAAGCAATGAGAAAATAAAAGAATGATAATAAAAAGACTTCTCTTACTGGTGACTCCCAGCATGGATTTCGAGTGGGAAGAGAAAGGGGGATTTCATGACTGGATCAAATTGAACGATGCAGCACCTGTAAAGCTTTCAGAGCATCTTCCCAGCACGTTGACTATTATCTCCTACAGCTTCAAGTGTCCTGTCTGTGCAGTGAGGGCCTTTAGGATGCAGTTAGGTTTTTTCACAGAATCACAGAATGGTAAGGGTTGGAAGGGACCTCTGGAGATCATCTAGTCCAAACCCCCTGCTAAAGCAGGTGCCTCTAGAAAAGGGTGCCCACGAACATGTCCAGGAAGGGTTTGAATCTCTCCAGAGAAGGAGACTCCAGAACCTCCCTGGGCAGCCTGTGCCAGTCCTCTGTTACCCTCACAGTAAAGCAGTTCTTCCTCACGTTCAGGTGGAACTTGCTGTGCTCCAGTTTGTGCCCGTTGCCCCTTGTCCTGTCACTGGGCACCACTGAAAAGAGCATGGACCCATCCTCTGGACACCTGCCCGTTAGATATTTATAAGCATTGATGAGATCCCCTCTCAGTCTTCTCTTCTCCAGGCTGAACAGACCCAGGTCTCTCAGCCTCTCCTCATAAGAGAGATGTTCCAGTCCCCTCATCAGCTTTGATGTCCTCCTCCGGACTCTCTCCAGTAGTTCCCTGTCTCACATGCACTGGGGAGCCCAGAACTGGACGCAGTACTCCAGATGTGGCCTCACCAGCACGCGCAAAGATTTGCAGGATCTTTGATAATTGTTGCAGCAAAAGAACTGTCTCACTGTCT
>VZSC01006338.1:59860-70932 GCA_013398225.1 Steatornis caripensis | reverse complement strand
CCTGCCGCCGGGCTGCAGCCCCCTGACGAGCTGTCATCATCCTTGTCCCTGTCAAAGTCTCTCCACCACAGCGGGGATTTCGGCAAGGCGGAAATATAGGCAGCTCTGTTCCTTGCTTCTTTTTCTTGCTCCTGGAAGAAGGAAGGGGGAGAAGTAACACAAGGACATCTATGGCTAAATGACCTGGGTGGTGAGATGCTCCTACCTTCCCCAAGGAGCCAGGACCCTGTTTGGTTGCCCCTGGGAGCCTCCTCCAAATTAAACAGGAGGGAGAAGGCCATGTGCTCATCTCTAGAGCTCAGTGGGAGGGATGCAGCAAAGCATTGCACCTCTCCAGTGATCAAAACATATCCCTTCCATGTCACCTCTGGGAGAGGAGGGACCCCTCAAATTCCCCCAGGTGCTGCTCATGTCCTGCAGGACACTGCTGTCTGGAAAGCGTTTAACTCCACTAGTTATAGTTTGTATTCCCAGCTCACCCATCTTTCCCAGGCACTTAGGAGAAAATTTCAGGCAGCGCTGCCTGGGGTAGGCAACAGCCAGTCAAACCCGAGCACAGCCATGAGTTGTCTTGCACCAACCTCAACGCCCAGTTTCATTGAGGAACTGCAACCTGTTTATACCTGGGTGCTATAAAAGGAAAAAGGATTTGGTTTCAGGGAATGGGCGGGTATCTGCACACGTGGATTTATCCCCAGGATGTGAACCTGCTGCTGCCTGGATGGGTGGGAACATGGCCTGTGAGCTGGGCAGCTGCAGGATCGCATCCCGCTGTGCGTGGCGGTGGGAATTACCTGCAAGTAGAGGATGTTGTCTTTGGAAATGGCTTCCATCAAGTCCTTGTGGAGGGAGGGTTCGCCATGCACGCGACCAGCCTCGGCCAGAGCCTCGTGCAGCAGGAAGCTCTGCCTGCCCGGCCGCTGCCTGTAGAAGAGGACATAGGCAGTGTCCTTGGGGAAGAAAGAGGTGACATTGCTGACTGATTCGAAAGAGGAGAAGGAAACTCTGGTGTCATTGAAGAGGTACCACTGGATTTCAAAGTCCAATTGCTTGTCAGAGGTTGTTTTCGGTGCCCCATCCTGGGGCTGCTCATGGGGCATGGTGTCAGTGCAATCCCTGGAGTAGCAGTAGTAGTGGCCACTTTCAGAGGAGATGCCTGAGTGCACCACCACACTGCAGAGGTCGTACACGACAGACATGAAGCCAGTGCCTGGGCCAGCCCTGTCCTTCCCACACCTGCAAACGTCCTCAGTTTCCTCCGGGGCAACAAGGATTGGCAGCTTGAGTACCACAGGGATGGAGACGTTGTCCAAGATCTTCTTCCTCTTCATAGTCCGTGGGTCAAAGGAGAACCGCAGCAGCGTGAGGATGAGGTAGTGTGGACCCTCTGTCAGCTCCGCCACCTTCTCAGCATCCTGCAAGGATGCACATTTCTCACAGTGATATTTGTTCTCTGCTGTCAGTCTCTCCGGGGATAGAAAATAGTTGATTAAATCTGGGACAGATCTGGAGTCCTTGGAAGCACATGCCTGCTCCCCAAAAGTTGAGAGAGGGTCTTTGGCTGCATCCACACCAATGGCATTGCCACTTAAGGGATTTGCTGCTTCTCCTGGCTCCTGGAAACCCAACGTTTCCACCGGCATTGGCGGGGCTGCAGAATCTCTGGCTGAGGGGGTCTTCCTCTGGATCCAGGGAGACCCCATAAGCTGGCTTGAGTTTTCGGGAGGCTCAATAAACTGTGGGCCTATTTCTTCCACCGGTAAAACAGATGTGCTCCCACTCACGTGCCTGTCCGGTGGGGGAAAAGCCAGGGACAGGTCTGTGAAGGCTTCTTCTCGGGAAGAGACGTTCAGGCACTTCAAGCAGCGGATTTTTGTCATCATTTTACCCCCAAACATCTTCTCAATCAATGTCTTGTTTAAGTAATGGTGCTCCACCGCCTGAGACATCAAACTGGATTGCTTGAGTTTCTGATAGATCCTTTTTCCGGTTTTTTCTTCTTCGTGTAATCTTTGGCAGGGGAAAAAAAGGCTGCATTATGCACCGATACCACAGCAAGAGGTAGTGTCTAAAGTACAGTTTTTGTTCTTCACTCCAAGGGGTTAATCCAGGTTAACCTGCCTCTGCTCAGGGGTCTGGTGCT
Source organism: Steatornis caripensis (assembly GCA_013398225.1). NCBI lineage: Eukaryota > Metazoa > Chordata > Aves > Caprimulgiformes > Steatornithidae > Steatornis > Steatornis caripensis. The sequence goes on along the minus strand of VZSC01006338.1, from coordinate 68,789 downwards.
GTGGGAGGAAGGTGGGGAGGAGCTGGGCACAATTTGGGAACCTGAGGTCTCCGCATGCCATTGACCCTCCCCTTCTAGAGAGATCGATGAGACACACCAGAGATTCAGAATTTCTAGGTAAGAGAAAGGCAAAAATCAACACTTGACAGAGGAGGCTGAGTGGCTTGTCAGGCAAATCTCTAAACTTGGTGCAATTCCCTTTGCCTTCAGAGAAAAGGCAATTTCTGCCTTCAAGCTGAAATAAGTTCTGACCTTACCCCTAAGCGACACCAAACAGGGTTTTATCAAGGAGCCCCAAACTGGTCTCACCATCTTTCACCCCAAGCCTCCACTCTCCCAACTTCTCCAGGTCTCAGCCACTTGTCCCATTTGCAGATGGGTCAGCGTTAAACATTACGTCAGGTCTAGGGATGCCGTTATCACCAGGTTCCGAAATAGCGGCACTTGACACATACCGGTCCAGCAAGTACTTGAGATACTCCGAGCAGTCCTGCTGAGCACCAGGGGTGAACCAGGGTGGCCAGGAGGCAGAGAGGAAACTCTCGGGTGAGATGGCAGGTCGCTGGCAGCAACACAGAAGAAGGAGAAATGCTTTTAACCCAGTGAACCTGTTTATCCTTTCACACAGGGGGATGGAGAGGGAAGAGGAGGGTCTTTCTGGCTGCTTCGCTGGGAGTAGGGTGCACTTGCGTGCCTGGTAAGGTCCCCTCTTTTACCCCTACAGGGCTAATCCCAGTACACAGGAAGACTTTCTTGGTTTGCTGCAAGTCAGGATTGTACAAATTAATTTCAGCCATTATTTTACATACATTTCTATAAAACAGCCATGTGTTTATTTTTCCTTCCATTTTAAAACGGTTTATTGGCCTGACCCAGAGACTTCTACTTAATTCAGCCTGAATTTAATTTGATGCTCCATTTAATTTGATCAGTATCTCTCTCACAAAATCCTTTCATAAAAATAAAGCAAAAAATCCACTGAACTTCCACCCGTCATTCTGATCACTGCAGGCAGGTAATCTGTGTTACCAGATAATGTAATCACTGCTGTTAGGAAGCTGCTGTCTAATTAACATGGAAAAAGACCCATCTTCAGCAAAGAAGTGATTTTAAGAATAGCCCCAAGAAGAAAAATAACTAGAATGCTATTAGGAAATAAGCAGGAAATTATTAGCCATAAACTACACAACAAGCAAATATGCTTCTGTATTTGCTCATCACAGATCACAGACACTCTAACCTGCCATCAAAAATTAGCCTCTTCTATGACCAAATATTAAATTTACTATGTTGTCTATATTTTTCCCCCAAAAGTCATCTGTAATGACATAATACCGCAATGCAACAAGCCAGCTCTTTCAGTCAAGGCTTGGAAAACAGAGAAGCCCAGACAACTGGTTTCACAGCAAGGGAAAATTCACTGGACTTTCAAAATCGTGTCTTTCTAGGGACAGAAAGATACATTTTCAAGAGAGGAGCTAGATATGACCTAGCTGTATCTCCAGGAGTCACTTATACTCAATTTTATGTTTATCAAGAAACCATTCCTAATTAATTTAATGGTGTTATTTTTATTTTACCTTACTTCACACACAGAGGATTCAAAGCATCTGGAGTCTAAGGGGTTTTTTTATTACTATTCTTTTAACAAAACCACTTTTAAGGCAATTTTCATCAATTGCTTGTGCTTTACTGTGAAGCAAGGGGACAAACGAGCTGCTCCAGTTTTCTTCCTTGCAGCATAGCAAGAAACAAAACAGTCTGCTTTATACCGACAGGCTTTTCAGCTGGCCACATATGTAAACTATTACCAAATGGACTTCATCGTCAAAACTATTAGTTATTACATCAGTCCAACCCAGGAAGACCACAGGCTGAAGACAGGCAGCCTGGTGTGAACACAGCTCGCTTTCATGGGTGATACAAGCTTGCCTCCTCCACCCCCAAAATTAGCCTCTTTCATATAAACAAAATTCGCCCTGTTACAAAAACCCACCAAGATCCACAGCTCCTTATCAGCACGTTGGAGTCGGCAGGAAGCAACTTGGAGACGAGCCTTTCCGCAGCCGACAGTCCAAACAAATAACTAGAACATGAAATAATTACCTGACTGTGCTCCAAAAACGCAAAGAGCCACTGGAGCTTTGTCATCAGGGGCTGGGAGTTGCCCTCAGTTAAATTCAACACCGAATGTCGAAAGCTGCAAAAGAAAAGCAGAGATGCAAATGGTAAGATGGAAAATCAGCGTGGGACGTGCAACGCCATTGCAATGAGCAACTCCTGGAGCAGTCTTGAGTGGGAGCAGGGGAGTAAAAACTCACTCAGAAGCCATGAAAAGAGACTGTATAATGCTGTTCATGTAGCAGGTGTTTCCCAAGTTAATTAACCCAATCTTTCCCGTGTCTGATTTGGATGCCAGGCGTGGGTAGAAGCAGGCCAGCTCGTTCTTCTGGGAAGTCCAAGCATTTTGTCCCAAGAGATGTTTAATCCTGTCTTCATTTGGAATAGGAAGAGCCTTGGAAAGAGAAATCTGTGTTACAAATTGTTATCTTTCCACATGAACAATTAGTAACGGGCAACTGCAAAACTCCTCTGCTAGCAACGTTCACCCAACTAATTTCGCCTGCTCTTTGCATGAACATGCATCCATGCAAGGAAGGGTTTAGCTGCTAGTATAGTCGTTTAGAGGCATTCAAGACTAAAGTTATAGCTAAAACCCATAGGCAAAATCACGACTTCTGCAGGCCCACCATAAGAGAAGTAGCTTCCCTCAACTTGTCCATATGATGCTCAAAATCAGAATTTTAAACCCTTTCTTCTACGACAATTTGAGGTGTTGAGGCTGGGACATCCCTACCAGTATGACAGTCACTCTGCACTAGGCTGCAAACTAAGATGCTATTTCCATATGGAAAACAGAAAAATGTATGAAAGGTGCATGTCTTACTTTAACTGCTTCTAGGACTGGTTCGTAGAGATCTGGAAATCCTGAGAAGCGGAAGAACATGCAGTGGATGAGCTCAGCCAGCTGCTCCAGGGAGCTGGTGGCAGAGTTGGAGTCTTCCTTCTTCAGAGAGGCCACCAGTCTGGGGATGTGAGGAAGCAGCTGGAAAAGGAAAATTCACTGCATCAAAAATGGTTCCAAATTACTTGCACACCTTTAACACACATGCAGAGGAATGAAATTCACCCTCAGGCAGAAAGTACAGTCAACAGGAGTTGACTTAAGTCCCATTCTGGACTTCATCCTTCACTCTATGAACTCAACAGCAACTCTTCGGTTGACTGTATTAGTGCAAATGCTATAGACCTTAGCGGGTTTCATGTTGTGTGACACCTGCAGGCTTGTGCTGCTGCTTTGTCCTGCTGCAATTACCATTCTTTGTGCAGATCAATCTCTACTAAATCACACCCAAGGTGGAAAGGAGAATTATATGCTGACTGACAAGTGCAGGGATTCAAACCTACAAGATAGATGAATTAACCTACAAGAAGTGTTGTCTGGTGTGCTATATTTTACTTTATGCTGTATGAACTAAACTGGAATTGGTATGGCCGGATGGGTGGCAACAGGCATGTAAACAGCACATTTGTTATTTTGCTTTCATCTAGCAAATTTAAAAATGAACCAGCAGACACAAACACAAATGATACATTGCTCACGGGCACCCTCTGCTGACCCCACAGCTGCACAGAGAACTAATCTTCTATTTCCAGCCCTGCAGATGTGCAAGAATGACCCTGGGCACTTGCGCAACCTTTTTCATATTTATATTTTATGTTATTTTTACCCCAGGACAATCTTAGAGTAAAGTCTCAGGATCCCTAGTCTGGCCATTTTGTGGTCCTCCCTTCCTCCCTTTGTCTTCCTCTCTTCTTTCTCTCTCTCTTTCCCCGCAAAATGTTGGTGATTTTAACTATTAACTATATCAGTTTGAAATGAAATTGGCCAGAGACACCAAAAACTACAAGTAAGGGTCCTTCAGATACGCAAAAATGAAGCAGAAACAGAAGAAAAATAATGGCCCAGTGTTAAACATGAGAGGTGAATTGGTCACCAACAACGCTGAAAAGGCAGAGGTTCTCAACACTTTCTTCACTTCCGGCTTTACCAGCACTGTTGTGCCCCAGGCCTCGGGAACAAAAATCCAGGTCTATACAAACACACACCCACCATCAGTGAAGGAAGAGTTGGTATGCAGACTATTACAGGAGCTTGACCCCACAAATTGACAGCCCCAGATGTCATCCATCCAAGCGTGTTAAGAGAGTCGTCTGACATTGTTGCAAGGACGCTCTCCATGATCTTTGAGAAGTCGTGGAGATTGGAGAACGTCCCAGAAGACTGGAAGAAGGCTAATGTCACCCCCATTTACAAGAAGGGCTTAAAAGGCGGATCCAGGAAATGGTAGGCCTATCAGTCTTACGTCAGTCCCTGGGAAAGTTATGGAGCAAATCCTCATGGGGGCTATCTCAAGTCAATTGAAGCACATAATTGAGAAAAATCAGCACAGATTCATCAAGGGCAAATCATGCTTGAAAAATCTCATTGCCTTCTATGATAAAGTAACCCTCTCAGTCAATGTGGGATGTGCAGTGGACATTGTCTACCTGGATTTCTCCAAGGCTTTCAATACTGTTCCCCCCAGCCTCCTCCTAGAGAAACTAATGTGTTACAGTCTATACAAGTGCTATGTGTGTTGGTGGGGGAACTGGCTGACAGACTGCACCCCGGGGATGGTGGTACATAGCTCCTTTTCAGGCTGTCAACCTGTCACAAGTGGGGTCCCCCAGGGTTTGATATTGGGCCCAACGCTGTTTAATATCTTCATAAGTGATCTAGATGACGGGATCAAGTGTACCCTGATGAAGTTTGCTGATGATACCAAACTGAGTGGAGAAGTGGACGCTTTGGAAGGGAGAGCCACCCTGCAGAATGACCCAGACAGGCTGGAAGAGTGGGCTAACAAGAATTTCATGAAATTCAACAAGGACAAGTCTTGCACCTGGGAAAACATAATCCAGGAGTGCAGCACAGGCTGGGATCTACCTGGCTGGAGAGCAGCTCTGTGAAAAGGGACCTGGGTGTCCTAGTGGACAACAAGCTCAATATGAGTGAACAGTGTGCTGCAGCAGCAAAGAAATCCAACAGGATGCTGGGTTGCATCAACAAGGGCATTGTCAGCAGAAGTAAAGGAGTCATTCTCCTGCTCTACTCAGTGCTTGTCAGGCCACACCTGGAACACTGTGTTCAGTTTTGGTTCCCACTATACAAAAAAGATGTGGACAGGCTGGAGTCACCAAGACAGGGGCCCCAAAGATGATCAAAGGACTGGGAAGCCTGCCACATGAGGAAAGGCTGAGAGAACTGTGTTGGTTCAGCCTTGAGAAAAGATGGCTTAGGGGAGACCTCATCACCACATTCCGGTACTTAAAGGGTGGCTACAAAGAAGATGGAGACTCCCTTTTTACAAGGAGTCACGTGGAAAATACAAGGGGTAATGGGTACAAGTTACTCCTGAGAACAATTTTTCACAATGAGAACAATCAGCCATTGGAATACTCTCCCAGGGAAGCGGTGGATTCCCCAGCATTGGACACTTTTAAGATTCAGCAGGACAGGGTGCTGGGCCACCTTGTCTAGACCATGCTTTTGCCAAGAAAGCTTGGACCAGATGGTTCTTGAGGTCCCTTCCAACCTGCTATTCTATGATTCTATGATTCTATTTTGTTTTCAAGAGGAAAGTTTTGTTGGGGAAGCAAATGAATCCCAGTACGATTTTATACATCAACATTTTGCCTAGATGTGATGGGAACAATTCTCGAAACCCTTCCAAAGTGCCAGGGCAAATACAAAAAGATAAGAAGCAAGACAGGTTTGTGCCCTGTTTTTTTAAAAATAGGGAAGGAAATTTATGCTCACTGGGCTGCACATGGAAACTTCAAGCCAAGAGCAACTGACAGCTTTTGGAGTGTTCCAAAATTTGGACACTCAACTGAAGACAATCCGTTGGAACAACCCTATTTTTAGAAACCAAAGATTTTCTCAAGAAATTCAGGCTCATTTAAAATATCTCCAGCTGAGGAATGAAAAAACATCAGTTGAAAATGTTGGCTAGCTTTGCTTTTTTCCAGCCTTATCTGTTTATTCTGTGAACTTTAGGTGAAAAGCCAAATGTAAGGGCTTTAACTAAAAAGTATAAAATCAAACTTTAATAGGAATAATTTTCCATTATTTATTTTATCAGTTCAATCACTGCAAGCATGCCCTTGCCTTCAGCTTTGCTTTTTAATTACAGCATTCCCAGGACAATGCCAACATGAAGCAGAACCGTGCCTTAGCATCAACAGCAAAATAAACCATAAAATATCACTGTGGAAATGAAAATAAGAGATTCAAACACCGATAAAAGTGGATTTTGCTTTTAGCAGCAGAGAATTCATGACGAGGAAGTGTTTTGATCCAGTCTTCAAGTCTTGTTGCGCTGATGCTGTGCAGTGCTTTGAAAGGTGATCCATCACTTCAAGAGATAGATGGTAGTGGGTCCCACATATTGGTGACAATTTGAAGTCACATGTGGGATGGGGCCCACTGAGTCCAAGGGACACCTGCTTAGGAAACAGCAAGGGCTGCTTAAGAATATTTTCCCTCTTCTACACTGCCTGAGCCCTCTGAGACACTTTCAATGCAAAGGTTTCACCTAATGCATTCCAAAGCCGGAGTGGCAACATCTACCAAACCTCAGCTGAAAGGTGGGAACAGATATGGGGCCTTATATTCAAAAACTGACCCTGAAACTATATCCTAAGCCAAAATGGGTCAGCGTAGCCCTGCATGCCTTCCTGCATTGGGCCATCCTTCCACCTCCTACCTTTTCCTGCTCCAGGAAAATGCAATAGTGCAGTTTCGTAGCTGATCAAGATGCAGACCAAGCTGGGCAATACCGACCATCATGGTTTTCTGCTAGGGCAGGTTTCACTTGAGCTTGTTTTACAAAGCAGTCCAGCACACAGCCATACAAATGGCTCAGCACTAGGGAGAGTGTCCAGGAGGTGCAAGCAGTATAAAAGCAAGAGTAGAGAAGAGGGGAACCTCTTCTTCCATCTGCAGGGCTGGCAAACACCAGGTTAAAATGACTGCAGGAGCACTACAGCNCCAGGAAAATGCAATAGTGCAGTTTCGTAGCTGATCAAGATGCAGACCAAGCTGGGCAATACCGACCATCATGGTTTTCTGCTAGGGCAGGTTTCACTTGAGCTTGTTTTACAAAGCAGTCCAGCACACAGCCATACAAATGGCTCAGCACTAGGGAGAGTGTCCAGGAGGTGCAAGCAGTATAAAAGCAAGAGTAGAGAAGAGGGGAACCTCTTTTTCCATCTGCAGGGCTGGCAAACACTGCTAATGAGATCCTCCTCAGTGTGGCTTGACAGGCCACCCAATATATTTGCATTGACTGCATCTTTGGCTGGTGGTCTTTGAAGTTAGGAAAGGACCATGAGGATGCACTTGCCCATAGAGACAACTCTTCCAGCTGGTAGAGTACTGCAGAAAAAAAGTGGAGCATACACACATTGCACACATTTCAGATCTGGAAGGGCCAAGCCCCAAGCAGCTTTACACGGATTTATCGCTGGAGATGAGACATCCAGCTGGTAAGCCTCAAGAGAAATGGGAGAAACCATCAGAGGAGAAAGCAAAGCCTCACATCTCCTCTGCATCTCACTCTCTGACATAGCCTGGTTGCTCCGTCTGTGGCGACCAACTCTTTTTAGGACCAGGACTTGCCCCCACATCTCAGCACTGGCTCCGCAGTGCCCAAAAAGGTGTTTGGGCTGCAGAAGAGAGTGAGCAGCTGCCAGGACAAGATGCAAGTGGATGAACAGATTTGGGTTTACATCACATGGCAAAATCAAGCACATCGGGGAAATATTCCCCAATATCTCAGCCGCTTAGGCTCCCTCCCACATGTGTTACCCCACAGCATGGTTATACTCAGGGCAATTCCTGAATCTGAGTGCCGGATGATCCTTACCAAGTGAAATGCTTCATGGGAATGCTGGAAGCTCAGTAACATGTACTGCAGGACAGACAAAGCTCCCTCTCTCACAATGGGGTACAGCAACTTGGAGAAGACCTGGTAGGGGAGAAAAAAAGCAAATGAGAAGGCAGGATAGCACCGCAACACACAGAAGAAGGGGCTGACGGGAAAAGAGGCACTGGGCATCTACCACGGCTGCTGGTCTGTCCCTACTCCATGCAGGTTGTTGAAGCAAGCAGCCTGCAGCCATGTCTCCAGAGTCATCTCCTGTCCAGTCCATGGCCTCAGGGCATCCTAAAAATATCTTGTGGGTTATCCTCGCTCTTTCAGGCTTGTGCAATGCCTGGCACAGCGAGGTGCAGACCTCTTTAACACCGCTGCATCTCCACATCTCCTTACTGACAAAGCCATGCAAGCACAGAGGGATGCTAGATTTTCTAAAATGTGCCTCTTCTGTTTTATTGTGATATTTTGAACTTTACCACTAACTTCTCAGGCAAAGAGATAGAAAGCAAAGGCCTTTTTCAAAGGATAAGTAATGATATTTACCCTACTTTACAGAAAACAGCGTAAGTTGACAATGCCCTCTACCCCTTTCAGATCATGCTTCTGAGAGTTTCCAAAAATCGCATGCTATTTTAAGGGCTGCGTCCCTTTCCTATGCATTAACAAAAGGAAAGATAAAGAAAAGGCAGAGATGCTTGGCTACTCTCCCACTGCTCAACGCACACAGGGGATCACAGGGACAAATGCAGCTACTGATAATGTTCCAATACTGATAATTATGGTCTTGATAGCTTCTATGGTGACTTCCATTAGAGGCTCAACCGGGTGTTATCCCCACTATACGAAGGCAAGAACAGCAGGACTGCAGAATGAAAATTTTTTTT
>VZSC01006338.1:39962-55731 GCA_013398225.1 Steatornis caripensis | reverse complement strand
AAAAAAAAAAAAAAAAAAAAAATCAGTGAGCACTTCTGAAGTCATGGATGCACATTAATAGCGCTTACTTGAGAAGAGACAAACTCTAAAAGAAACTCTTTAAAAAAGATTGTGGTCTACACTTATACCAGTAGGTGCCAGGCTTGCTTTTTTTTACCGCTATTTGTTCTTTGAACGCTTGATCAGAAGCTCCACCCCACATCCAGTTTATTCCCCTGCTACTAACTCCCAAACCCAAACTTTGGAGGAAGAGACTTCTGTATGGGACCAGTTTGTCAGGGTTCCTAAGCTGAAAGATCCCTTCAACTAATACATTTTTCTTTGATTTTTCTAGGCATGAAGCACACACTCATCAAAAGGCCAACGGTCGTGCAGTTTTCTGGGGCACCCGTCAGCTGTAAATACGCTGCCAAAACTTCCGCGTTTCTCCTAAGTGATCTTAATTACATTTTGCAGGCTCTGCTTAATGTTTGGCTAATTCTGAGTAATCATTTACTCATCCTCCTGCGTGACGAAGAATGTTTTAAGGGATGATGCAATTGATTTTGCAACCTCTATATTTAGACATCGGCATTCTTAGAGGATTTATCGCCTGGAGTTCACAGCAGCAGGCTCCCAGAAGGAGAAAAAGATGGAGAAGAGGGTTAAGAACTGAATTGGTAACTTCATCTTTTGTCTTGGGTTGCTCTGGACTCTGGGAAAACCATGACCTTCCCTAGAAAGTCAACAAGAAGCAAATCCTTTCTGCATGCATGAAGTTCCCATCAGGAATAATGTGTGTCTCTATCACGTAACATTACTGAGGGGGGACACAAATCCTGTAATAAGAAGAGGAAAAGAGATGGTGCCAGTGAGATCAAGTCACAGCAGCTCCCATAGGTTAAGCGTGTGAGCTGCTGCATGTGAACGTCACCCATTTCAATGGAAATCTCTAAGGCAAGCATGGGTTAAATATACTCCTCAGCAAGTCTGGAGCAAGGCACTGGAGCATAGTTGAGCTGTAGGACTTGGACACAAGTGTGCAAAGAAGATCTGGTGATGTCAAAGAGGGCACTGGCTCTGCAAAGACCAGCTCTAGCATGTCAGGTGTTACTTCACTCACTACTCTTCATCATGCCTTCATGTCTCCATTGACTCTGCCTGCACAGAGGGCAGGGATAAACATTGTACAGGACCAAGATCCAGACCAGCAGCACCACATTCATCTGAAAAAAGATCAAGATGGGATCATTGAAACAGTTGGGCATACCTCCCTCTCCAAGATTTTTAGCTATGACTGGTGATTTAGGATGATGTCCTTCTGAAGGGAGACAGGGATCAATGTGAAATTCTGTGAAGGAGATTTTTGTGAAGGAAAGGCCCTGAACAGCTTCTGGAAAAAAAATCAAAACCCTTCAAGATATCTTATGTTGGGCATCCCAGAACACTACTTATTTCTAAGAAAAAAGAAATAAACCAAATATTTGTTGTTGTTGTTGTTGTTACCATTACTATTAGTAGTAGTAGTAGTCTTTATTCTAGTTCTGTAGGCCCTCATGGCTGGAAGGAAGGATCCAGAAATTCTCTTTCTCCCCACACACTCCTCTCTCAGCACCAGCAAAACTGGTTGGGATAAAACCACAGGAAGGAACTGAGTGCAGCTTTGGGGCAGGTTTTTCTCCGAACTGAGAATGACATTCACTAATGCAGCTTCTCCTACCTGCCAATGGCCATCATCATTTGCACATCGGTGATGCTGTCATCATTGGTTAGGTTTCTTATGACGCCATCCATGAGCTCCAGAGGGACAAACTGGACCACACTAGCCAAGGCGTTGGATGGCGCTTCCTGCTCCTCTGCAAGACACGGATGAGCGCCAGCAATGAAGATGTTAGTCGCCAGGAAAACCGGGCACATGAGGTCATTTCTCATCTCTAAAAAGCCAAGTAATTTCTGCCTATATAAATGGAGCAGTTAGTCAGCTGGTGTAAATGAGCAATGTGGAGTCCGCACTTAGCTACGCTAGGAGGACAACTCCCCACATCCCAGTGCAGCACATAATGAGGTTGGGTCATAGCAGATGGGCTGTCACATGAAGCCACACGCAGCTCAAAGGGAGGAAGACATCACAGCCACAAGAATGTTCTTGGGCCGCCCCTGGGTCCCAAATTTCCTCTGCATGCTCTCTTCATACTAAAAGTACTGCAAATAATTGCAATGGGATGCAACTGCAGGTTTGCCTGCCTGGAGCACCTTCCAAAGGATGAGGCTTTCATACAGAGGGCACTGAAAAATCTGTCTGCTCGTGGGCTTAGGAATAGCTGGAGCAGGAGTTCACCTGCTGGCAGAGAGTCCAGCCTTTCATGGCACCGGTACCTCCAAAAAGCTTCTGAGACCCTTTGCAGTAACCTAAAAGCCCTAGAAGTGGAATAAATATCTTCAGTCCCACCTTAAGATATGACCACTCTCCAGAGAGATAGTAGGGCTTCATACCTCTAGATCGGTGAGAAATAACTCCTTAGCTTTGTCCCTAGTTTCTATCAAGAAGCAGACTGTGGGGTCCCATCAAGTCAGCCATAAGAATGATATTTCTAAAAGCTTTCAAGTCCCACTCTAACAAGCTGCAGATAAGGTACTTTCCATTAAGCCTAGTTGATGCTGGAAAATGCTGAACACCCTAACTTGTGCTGCAAGTATTTCATCCAAGTTAACAACTCCTGTGTACAGACTGTGTGGTTTCAGGGGATATTGTTTTCCTATCTTAAAGTCCTGGGAAACTTTTAGGGATGCTTGTTAATTATATTTCAGCTGTGGCTGCATTTCTGATGTGGATGACAACCATGCAAGATGTTAAACTAATAAAATTTGACTTCATGAGAGCCAACATTTACATTACAGGGCTTTTTTTTTTTTTTTAAATTACCTGTTGAAGAAATGATAGTGAACAGTTCCTTCAAAGAGGGCAGGATGGCTGAGGTCTGAGACCTCCAGATCCTCTGCAGCAGACCGCTCACTTTGTTCACCTGCTCCAAAAACTCCATGATGTCCTCTTCCCCCTCAGAGATGCACTGGAACTGACCGATGCACCGGATCAACTGCTGACAAAACAAGACCTGGTGTTTGCCCATGGGAATACACTGAGGATGCTGGGTTAAGAGTTTGCTGATCTTTGCGCACTGCTTGGGGCTGGGCCTCTCGCAGACTTTCCGGAGGACCTCGATCCTCAATAAGCTGAAGATGCTGTTTGCTGATGGGCTTTCCAAGACGAACTGCAGTCCTAGTTGGATATAATCGAGTACATAATGGCTTCTCTTCCCCAGAGGTCCATAGCCTTCCTGGAGGAGACTCAGCAGGAAGCGGACGTTGAAGAACTCTTCAAATTCCTCTGGGTGGTAGTGGCCGTAGACCTCCAAAACCTCTTTCCCGATTTCTCTTTTATACTTGGTGTCCCCTGTGAGATAAAGCTTGGTAGACAGTTCCAGCATGGACCAGCATTGTTCGCTGTCCATGGGCTGCTTCGCTGCCTCAATGACACGCCTCACAAGCCCTTGCTTCACATTGTTGGGGTATGAGGACATCACCACGGCTTCCAGTATCTTATCCATCTCCGCTCTCAGCTGCTCAAAGAGAGGAACAGAGAAGCAGATTAGTTCAAGCAGAGCCTGCTGAGCTTTCAAGCCCAGGTTGGCAAGGGAGGTCAAAGAAGCAGGGCTTGAAAGCTGTCTGGGACCACTACGAAGATGATAATTCTTGTGCTCTTTTCATGGTGGCATTAGGAAAAGTTTCCATTCTGGTGATGTTTGTCTGAGACTAAAGCCCCCAAACTGAATGAATACACAAAAATACAGAACTCCTTCAGACTAATCACACATTTGAGCATTTTAGCCTTGTAAACAACCAACTACAATCTTCCAGTTGACCCTAGGGATGGATGAGATCCCTCTCCTTGATGGGTTCAGCAACTCAAGATGGTGCTCCATGTTTCACAAAATCTAATCCCTGCTGGAGACAGCCTACCACAGACCCACGGAGGGCTGAGTGGGAATTAGGGGAGCCAAGGTCTTCCACTGGTGTCTGCTGGCTCAGGTGTCCTCAAGAGGCAAAGATGCTCCCATTGAATGTCTTCACATTCAGGGAAGGAGAGAAAAGCCCTGGGAAGCAGAGATGGGATCGCAGCCTCTCTGTGCAATAGCAGGGGTTTACATCTGACATTTGCACCATGCTGCCAGCCACTCCGGCTGAGTGGTGCAGTCTTGGCTGCTCTCCAGGGACCTGCCGCATTTGTATGCAAGACCAAAGCGAGAGGGGAGAGAAACTGCAGAGTCAGGCAAAGTTTCTCATTTGTCACAGCCCGAATTCACCAGCAGTAAAGCGTTAAAGGAGAGAGTGCTTAAAAAAACCCTAAGGATTTCCCTGGAGGAGCTCATAACAACATTTATAACCAGGTGTTGGATGCACTACTGCACAGGAGACCTTGTTAGAGAGTGATAAAATTAGACAGCCAGAATTTCTTAAAACATATTACAGGGACTATATAAAGGCTCACCCACAGCAGGTCCTCCCGGTGCAATGTGCTGCACAAATACACGTTTGGAGAACGTCCCTTCCTGCCTATAGCCTGAAATTATCCATGGGAGAGGGAGAAGGAAGGAATGTATCATATTTGTTACCTAAACGAGGGATAAAGGCAGGGCTGATCCTTCCATGCGTATGTGTGTCTGACAGGAAGAAGAATAACCACCACCTTTCTGTTCCTCAATTTACTAATCTGTGAAATGAAGGCAACACAAAGCAATTCCCAGCAGGGTTGGTTGAAACTTCCTTCATTAGCACTTGGAAAGCATTTGAAGCTTTTCAAGTGGGTAGTGTTATATTAATGAAAAATATATGCGCAGGTGGCATGTACCCCAAGTAAATTTTTCACAGATGACACCCAGAAGGGACCTTGGAAAATGCCATCCAAGGACCATCTCATCACTGGAGTCAGCTTGTATCTGAGCCAGAGAGAATCTTCTCTCCTGGTAGACAGCTGCTTGCTGTTGGAGAAGGAAAACCCATGCCAGATACAAATGTCAAGCTCTGGCTCACAGCTGCTTGGCTGAAAAGCCTTCCCACTCAACCAAGCACCAATTCTGCCCATCATTGCTTCCCCCACAATCTCACAGGATGAAAAAAATTCATGATATATGCATGGTCACCTCCCCATCCAGCAATGACAGCAGCCTACGCTGCAATGGCTCTCCAGGCACCACCGTGGCCTTTCTGTCCCCAGACTGCTGACTCATACAGTCCTCTGCTCATGTGCTGGATTTATTTTTCCCTATGAAGCACCACTGCTGCCTTCACTGCAACAAGCTCTGGCAGAGCCAATGCTCCTCATTGCATTGTTTTCTCAAGATAGAAGACATAAGCAGGACTCTTGATGGACCAGCCTGCATTAAACCAGTAACAAATGAGGGCAAGGTAAGAGGATAGAATAAAAGCCCACAGGTAATGTCTTCTCCCCTCAAATAGAAAGTACCACAGTGACAGCAAAGGCTAAAAGCCAACCTGGAGAGCAGTCAGGGCCTGCAGACAGACAAGAAATCCGGATAAGCAGTTGTCCTAGCTGTAGCTCAGTGGTCACGTTGGCCATAAACAGACTGGTACAGATCTGCAGACAAGCTGGTATCCCTTTCACCTCCTCTCTGCAGCTTCACAGGCTGAGCCCTGACACCCTGGACATCTGGTAGATAGATAAGAGGCCAGAAGGAGACAAGAGGATCTACATGGCTGTGTCTCACCATTATGTGGTTACTTCCCTGGAGCAATCCATGCTGAGCCCGGCACACAGAAACACGACACAGGCAGGATGGTCAAAAAACAGCTACAGACCTTTTAGACCTAACGACATGAATCACAACAGTCCACAACCCACTGGAGTACACGGTGTTGGGTGGCCTCACTGCCCCTCTTGGGGGTGATGGTTGCCCACTGCTGTCCCCTGTATGACTGGGCTTTAGCATTGCCAAACTTCATCCAAATTTTGAGATAAACTTGCAGCTCCTGAAAGGGCTTGGTTCTTCCTCAGGCTGATCACAGAAGGGGACGTGAGGATGGATAATCTCAGCCTTGCTGCCTGGAGTGCAACTGGGTCTCATCTGACATCATAGTGCGGTGAGGACAACACTGAAATAAACTCNCTGTGTCTCACCATTATGTGGTTACTTCCCTGGAGCAATCCATGCTGAGCCCGGCACACAGAAACACGACACAGGCAGGATGGTCAAAAAACAGCTACAGACCTTTTAAACCTAACCACATGAATCACAACAGTCCACAACCCACTGGAGTACACGGTGTTGGGTGGCCTCACTGCCTCTCTTGGGGGTGATGGTTGCCCACTGCTGTCCCCTGTATGACTGGGCTTTAGCATTGCCAAACTTCATCCAAATTTTGAGATAAACTTGCAGCTCCTGAAAGGGCTTGGTTCTTCCTCAGGCTGATCACAGAAGGGGACGTGAGGATGGATAATCTCAGCCTTGCTGCCTGGAGTGCAACTGGGTCTCATCTGACATCATAGTGCGGTGAGGACAACGCTGAAATAAACTCCCTCCATAGTCAATAGACAGACAAGTCCCAGTGGAGAGTATCTAAGGACTGTAAACGCAAACCATCTTCCTCATCACAAAGCATTGTAACATCTCATATTGACATTAGGACCTCAAAGACACAGGGAGAACCACCTGTGGTTAACCTCGTGGTGGAGGATCCATGCTCTCTCCTCACCAACAAAGGACTTTACAGTACAAGGTTGGGCTTTAGGTAACACAGTCCCACCTACACCTCTCTAACTACCCTGGTGTTAGCAGGAGGGGATAAACAAGCCTGTGTTTCTGTTGTGTATCAGGATACACCAAGCTGCTCCCTGGCCAGACACAGGCAGGATGGAGGATGCTAGCCAGGGAGTCCCTAAGAAGGAGACATTTACAGTACACATTACGATCTTAGAACTATATTAAAACAAAAATCAATGCAATATGTAATATTCATAATATGCAATACTAAATATTACAGTCTTAAAACTACACTAAAAGAGCATTCTACACTAAGAGATCATTCACATGTCAAAGGCTAGGAATTAAGACGGCTAACTCAACCCCGGCACAGCTCCAGATGCTTTCAGAGAGATATTATTTAAAGCGTCTTATACTAAATTTTTCTTTTCCCCCAGGACCTGCCTGGAGAATGAATCAGGGTTTGCAGGGAAGGAGACTGTTGTCTCTAAGATCACCGTCTCATTTGTTGTAGAATCTGGAAGTGTGTCATAACTAACCCAGGGGACTGCAGGAGAGGAAAGGACAGTTTCACTGCTCGGAAGCCAAATGCTGCCTTGGAGGTCTGGTCCCTGGCTCTCCTCTGTTTAATACTGAAATAAAGAGACTAAATATTCAGACAAACAAGCTTCTGTAATGCATGCTCCTGCAGTGGGACAACCTTTCTGCACTTCATGTTTCTCACTGGCAATAACAACTCACGGAAAAGTTGGGAAGATCAGATCTTTCCTGGCTGTAAAGAGAACCGAGTTGCTGGAGCACACAAGGATGCTGTGGAAGGTCAAAGTGTTAATTATTAATCTGAAGAGCTGCTTTGAGGTTCCCATCTGTTATGCAGCTCACATAAAACAGAAAGTACACAATATGAGCTTTGCAGTGAAAGAAAAAATTCCACGAAAACTGTTCTGTTCCCCCAGTGAAAAACTGGCAGGAGCAACACAGGTAAAATCACAGAATCAGGAGGAAAGGGACCTTGGGAGGTCTCTAGTCCAACCCCTGCACAATGCTGAAATCAAACCAAGCTGTTCAGGGCTTCGTCCAGTTAGGTCTTGAAAACATCCCAGGATGGAGACCATACCACCATCCCAGGCAACGTGGCCCAGTGCCTAATTAGTTCATAGTGGGAAGTTTTTCCTTATTTCCAGTTGGAAACAAGTTTTTCAATTTATGTCTGTTTTTCCTCATTCTCCTGTCATGCACTGATGTGAAAAGCCTGGCTTCATCTCCTGAACAACCTCCTTGTAGGCACTGAGGGGCTGCTATCAGTCAGTCCCCAGCCTTCACCAGTGCAAGGTGAAGTCCATCCTGGGTGAGTCCATGCTGGGTTAGTCCATCTCAGGTGAATCTATGCCGAGAAAGTCCATTCCAGGTGAGTTCCACCCAAGTGCAGGACTTTGCATTCATCCCTGTTGAATTCCACAAGGTTCTTGTCAGCCTTAGCCTGTCCTGGTTCTCCTGTATCGCAGCCCTGCCCTCAAGCGTATTGACTATTCCCCCAAGTTTGGTGTTACAATTTTGGTGTGGCGAATTTCATCTCCCCTCTCCAGGTTGTTGATAAAAATGTTAAAAATGAAAGGTCCCAGGATAGTTCCATCGAGTTTGCTACCCAGTTAGCAGACCATCCATCTAGACTGCAGTTTCTCTTGTATCTTTGATACAAGGATGCTGTGGAACATAATCTCAAAAGCATTACTGAAGTCAAAGAAGACAACATCCACTACTCTCCCCTTACCCACAGATGTACTAGTCCATCCTTAAATGCCATCACAGAGGTCAAACACAATTTACCCTTGGTAAATGAATGCTGGTCATTCCTCGTCACCTCCTCCTTCATGTGCCCAGACACAGCTTCCAAGAGGATGTGCTCTATGATCGTCCCAAGCACCAAAGGGAGGCTGACAAAACTAAGTTCTCAGATAATCCTTCTTGAATTTTTGAAGATGTAATAGAGAGGGAGATGTGGTTTGGAAGAGGGAGGGACGTCTTCCTATCTCATCCTTGTCATACAGATGCTAAGACCTATAAACTGTCCTGAAGACACTCTCTGTTCCACCTGGTAGATCAATGAATGTTGGTGCCATTCAGTACCACACACTGCATTCACAAACACACATCAGGGTCCACAGTGCTTTTTCCCATGTCCCCTCAAAATAAAAAGGGTACTACAAATGAGAGCAGCCCTGGTTCCACACTTGAATTCCATCTAAAGCTGCAAATAAAATGAAGTACTTCATCAGCATTTGCAACAGGTGTTGCTGACCATGAGATGTGTTTCTGCATGGATAGATACCGAACCATGCTCTAGAAATCAGAGAGGAAAAAGAATTTAAGCAAAGAGCAGCATTGACCAGCTTAGCTTCACTCTCCAAAATGAGTAAACTGCAAAAGAACCCCCAAACCCAACCTCAGGATGAAAAGTCACCTTGGGCTTTGCTTGGGTCTAATCTTCACAACCTGTACTGTTCAGAAGTGTCCTTATATTTCTCTTCTGCCTTTGCTTTTTATTTAATTAAGATTCATTTCAATTGAAATGTATCCAATTACTTCTAAATCAATTCATTCCCCTGTCCCTGTCAGCAGCAGATTTCCAGTAAAAGCTCCTTAGTATTTTTTTGCAGAATGCACTATCAGTTCCCACATACCAGATCATACAAAGCTTTGAAAACATAGATCTGAGACGTACCTCATCTTTAGAAAATCTTGGTAATAAACTCAGCACATTTTCTACAGTGGCATCATACATAGTTTGATAAATACCACTAAAGGAGGAAAAAAATCCCGCCATCCAAACATAGATTGATAAATAATGAGATTTGCTTCTTACTTACAAAGAAAAATAATAATTAGAAATCATGATCTACTTCCCTGAATTCTCTGGAGGTCTGGAAGTACAGAAAAGAGACTCGCCTTTTGTTGTCCTTAACTCCTGCTCAAATGATTTCTTTTATGTCAGCCAACACATTACTGTTATTCTTGCTGCATCGTCCAGGCAGCTAGGTGATTAGGGCTCAATCCTGTAGCACGCTGAGCAGCTGCAGGATCATAGAATCATTGAGTGGTTTGGGTTGGAAGAGACCTTAAAGACCATCTCGTTCCAACCCCATGCCATGGACAGGGACCCCTTCCACCACACCAGGTTGCTCAAAGCTCCATCCAACCTGGCCTTGAACGCCTCCAGGGAGGGGGCATCCACAGTTTCTCTGGGCAGCCTGTGCCAGAGTCTTGCTACCTTCATCATGAATAATTTCTTCCCAATATCTAATCTAAATCTCCCCTCTTTCCGTTTAAAACCATTACCCCTCATTCTATCACTCCACGCCCTTGTCAAAAGTCCCTCCCCAGCTCTCTTGTAGGCCCCCCCAGGCACTGGAAGGCTGCTGTAAGGTCTCTCTGGAGCCTTCTCTTCTCCAGGCGGAACAACCCCAACTCTCTCAGCCTGTCTTCATAGGAGAGGTGCTCCAGCCCCCTGGTCATCTTTGTGGCCCTCCTCTGGACTCACTCCAACAGGTCCATATCCTTCTGATGTTAGGGGCCCCAGAGCTGAACACAGTAGTGCAGGTGGGGTCTCACAAGAGTTGAGTAGAGGGACAGAATCACCTCCCTCCACCTGCTGGCCATGCTGCTGGTGATGCAGCCTGTGATACAGTTGGCCTTTTGGGATGTGAGTGCACATTGCTGGCTCATGTTGAGCTTCTCACCAACCAACACTCCCAAATCCTTCTCCTCAGAGCTGCTCTCAATCCATTCTCTGCCCAACCTGTATCTGTTCTTGGGATTGACTCGACCCACATGCAGGACCTTGCACTTGATCTTGTTGAACTTCCTGCAGTTTGCACGGGCCCACCGCTGAAGCCTGTCAAGGTCTCTCTGGATGGCATCCCTTCCCTTCAGCATGTTGACCACACCACACAGCTCGGTGCCGTTGGCAAACTTGCTGACAGTGCGCTCAATCCCAGTGTCCATGTAGCTGACAAAGATGTTAAACGGCGCCGGTCCCAATACCAACCCCTGAGGAACACCACTCGTCGCTGGTCTCCACTTGGACATCAAAATGTTGACCGCAAATCTTTGAGTGTGACCATCCAGCCAATCCCTTATCCAGCAAGTGGTCCATCCATCAACTCCACATCTCCAATTTAGAGACAAGGATGACGTGTGGGACAGTGTCAAATTCTTTTGCACGAGTCCAGGTAGATGATGTCAGTTGCTCTTGTCTTGTTCACCAATGTTGCAACCTCATCGTAGAAGGCCACCAAGTTTGCCAGGCACGATTTGTCCTTAGTGAAGCCATGTTGGCTGTCACCAGTCACCTCCTTGTTTTCCGTGTGCACACAGAGAGCCTTGCTAAAGCACAAAAAATTGCACAAAAAATACTGTATTCTCTAAAATTTCCACAAAATTTGCCATGATTTGGTATACAACTTCTTAAAAGGAGGAGTCTCTGTTGTCACACACCTCTTGGTCTGTTTTCCAGGAACATCAAAGTAATTGTGTCCTAATGTCCCCTTAATTCATGGGCAACAGGGATTTTTTTTTGGTCCAAAGTACCTGCCTATTCATTCAGCCAAGGAGGGGAAGCCACAGCCTGCAACTCATCGTTACCATACCCAATTGACGCAGCCTGACCAGCAGGTATCAGACAGTCACAGACAGTCATTCTTATCACTTCCCTGTGACTATTTTTCTAAAAGGCTAAAAAGCCCTCTAAATAACTAGGAAGAAATTGCAATTTCACTGCAGAAACTGCTGGGCCACCATTCATGCTACTGCACCTCCTACTTCTGCCTCCCCATGATCTAGTGTAATTTACACATCTGCTTATACTCTTTATTTAGCTGAGATCTAGTTTTTCTGACTAAATAAGCTTTGTTAACGTGATGTGATTCCAATTCAATGATCTTCTGTGCATACGTGAAGCACTCATAGCAACTTTATCCTGTTGTTTCTATCTCGAGTCCTCCCAACGACACAATTGCTGCTTCTCTCTTTACTTCTTTCTTAATTATTTCACATCCAGCTACTCATTTTTCGCTGAAGCCTCAGCCTCCCTTATATATTATTTGCACCGTAACAGTGCCTGGAGGCTTCAACTGAAATAGAGCCCACTGGCCCACAAACTCTCTGTATCTATAGGAATATACACAAGGGAATATATATCTCACTGAAGCAACATGGCAGATGGCATTCACGCTGTCGGAGAAATATGAAATATTGAGGCACATCCAAATCAAACCATTTGCTCAAGGAGTTGCAATACGTTGCGGCAGAGCCAGCAGCCAAACCTCTCCAGACCTGCAAATACACTAACGGCAATGCTCCACCTTGCTTTGATCGCTTCAGCTGCTGTCCGAGTTGCACCCAGCAAAGCGCCATGGCAGAGCGGAGGATCAGATCCATTTTTACGAGAAACTCAGAACTAATAACTGCAGAAAAATCCAGTTAAATACCCCTTTAGAAACAGCAGTAAGACTCTACCCATCTGCAATCATAACAGGGAAAAACTACCGCCACAGAAGCCTGGCCAATTTTTTTGCACGTAATTATGGTCTGTCTTTCTAAATTCACCTTCTCTTTTCAAAGAGATCACATTATTCTTCACTTCCTGTACCAAACTGCTTTCCAGTGACAGATTGCACTTGTGTTGTGTGTCTCCTACTCACTAGAGCTAATTACTTTTTGCTGGCAAGGCTCTTCGTGCTTTCCTGTCCTCTGTTGCACTGAATCAGAACCGCCCTTTAGCACTGATGGAGATTCCCCTTCAGTCTCAGTCGGCAGCAGTTTTGGAGCAGGAGGTTGTCCCCATGCTCTGCAGGACCTTCCAGCCTTCTCGGAAGCTTTCTGCCCTCTCCAGTGAGTAGGGATTTATTGGAGCATCGTCACCCAACTGGACTGTTGGCATTTTGCATGGCTTTGCTGTACATCAGGAGCTCCAGCTTGGGAACAGCGAATTTCTCCCCTGTGGCCACACACTTCTCTAAAGGGTCCCCAAAAAGTAACTAAGTGAAAGACATCTATTTGCAATCAGCCTAAATTTACCATTAGTCCCTACCTTTACTAGAACTTGTTGATGCTTTAGATCCACAGACCACTGCGGACCCTTTTCCTTTCTTCTGCAGTACCAAGTATTTCATCATTCCTTTGTCCTCTAAATATTATAAATGTGTTTGACCATACCGTACTATTCTATCACCCATCTCCGAGTGACCTACCATGGCCTTAATTGACGGACAACAGTGCTGGGCTGGCTGCCCTACCTGAACCCATCTATCTTAGCTACCCTGCTGTCTTATTTCTCCAGTGCTTCTTCTTTGATCCCTTTGGTGCACACACACAGATCCCCCAGTCTCTTCTCTTGCTCTGTGTTTTTTGCTGTTAGGCACTCAGTCATCAAATTAAAAAAAAGCTTTGGCTACATGTCAGAGAGATCAGCACAGTAATACCAAATTAAGCCCAAGGCCCTAACATCTCATCCTCTCTTTTCTCCAGACTCCTCCTCCTCCCAGCTCTGTTCCTCCACTCCAGTCAACAGCTCTAATACCTACTGGCATCCTTTTCTAACAAAGCATCTCAAAACCATCACTAGTGTATTTTCAGCCATCCTAGTATGGATGCAGAAAGGAAGGCACAAGGAATTACACTCCTCTCTCCCGTTGCCTTGAAAACCCGCAGCAGGGAGCGGCACATAAGGCAGGACTTGCTCTAACCACCAGGCCAGCAGTGACAAACCACTGGCTCTATGACTAAGCCCAACAGCAACCACAGACAAAAATAACCCATCCCGCTTGCTTTTTAATTTTCTGGATATTTTCGACATCGGATACTAAAAAGATTTGTCCTGCCCGCACTAGGTCAGTTTTTCCCAGGACAGTCACTCCTCCTCACATCACCCAGATGAACATATCTTCCTTTTCTTCCCCCCAAAGCCGCCTTCTTTCCTCCTTGGGCAGAGCTCTCAGCCAGGGCTGTGATACCCTGCTTCCACGGGGCTTTCTACTAGGAGCGCTCAAGTCCTGCACTGACCTTCAGACCAACGTCCTATCATCCCTGGAGACTGTAAACACACCTCCTCCTGAAAGCTGGTTGTTTTCTTGGGAGTATTTATAGCATTAACATAACTCTTCTTTCTTCAGATTTCTGTCTGGTTTTGTCTGTGTATAGAAATTAAACCACTGGATATAACCCAAGGATACGCCACGACCTGTTCACCAAAGCATCCTGGACCGAAGACCGACACAGGCTGGGATTCATCAGACACTGCCTCACTGCTTGGAGATACCGAGATCTCCAATTTTTCAATTGTGCCTTCAGGAAAAATGGGATATGGCACTCATTTGAGACCTCACTGTCCCTCCAGCCCCAAACACATCTGGCTTTGTGTCAGCCAATCCAGAAACCAGGAAGGCAAAGTAAGACCATGGCAAACTTTACGGACTCCATCACAAAGATGTTCAAGGCATTTTGAACGCCCTTCTCGGGTCAAAGCTCAGCCCCTTGCTACATCCTTTCAGCCTGACCTAGGGCATAAAGTTGAAATTCCTCTGCTGTGATTTCCGTGATACGAATACAGTAGGGTATAGCTGAGTTCCCAAAGCATTTTGAAAACCTCACAGAAGTGGCAAATAGTCCAACATCTGCATTTATCCTTCAGTAACACCTACAAAGTCCAAGCTAGGGTAGATTTAACCTGAAAGGGGTTTGGATCCTGGTGGTTCTGAATTTGACCCTCACTTTTAGGACTTTTTAGCTCCCTATGGGATGGGAACATCCCTGGGTGTGTCTCCCCAGCTTCCCTGGGGAAAACCTCAACCCATCTTGGCCAATTCCTCATAATACGATGCTGCCTTGCAAACGGGCTTGCAGAGCCCTGCAGGCACTGGGGAAACACACACACACACATTTGCCAACGTTGCTCCTGCATCCCTCCCTCCAAGCATCCTCCTGTAGCCTGACCCTCAAACACCCAAATCCTCAAGTATCCCTCCTCCAGGGTTCCCTCCTGCACCCTGACCACAGAGCAGCCCTGTCTCTGAGCATCCCACCAGGAATCCTGACTCTTGAGCATCCCTCCTGAACCCTTCCCTCCAAGCATCCCTCTCTCAAGCATCCTTCCTGCATCCCAACCCTCCAAGCAGCCCTTTCTCCAACTGTCCCTCCTGCACACCTCCCTCCAAGTCCTCTCTTACATCCCAACCTGTGAGCATCCCTCTGAATATCCCTCCTGCATCTGAACCCTCTGCATCCCTCCGAGCATCCCAGTTCCTGATAATCCCTGCTGAACCCCAACCCCTAAGCACAATTTACTCCCCGCTCCTTCCTGCATCCCGACCCTGAACACCCTCTTGCATCCTTCCTGCTGAGTATCCCTCCTTCTGAGCATCCCTCCTGCACCCCTTTCCCCAGCGTCCCTCCTGCATCCCTTCCTCCCTTCCCTCTGAGCAGCCCGACTCCTGAACACCCCTCCTGTACCCCTTCCCTCAAGCATCCCTCCCTTTGAGCATCCCTCCTGCACCTCTTTCGCCAAGACTTCCTTTCTGCATCCCAGCCCCCGAGTATCCCTCCCTCTGAGCATCCTGACCCCCAAACACCCTTCCCTCTGAGCAGCCTTCCTGCACCCCTTCCCCTGGCCATCCCTCCCTCCGAGCATCTCGACCCCCGAGCAATTTCCTGCACCCCTTTCCCTGACTAAGCCTCCTGCATCCCTTCCCCCGAGCACCCCTCCCGCACCTCTCACCCTGAGCAATCTCCTGCATCCCTTCTCTGGCCACCACTCCTGCATCCCTTCCCCTGGCCATCCCATCCCTCCGAGCTTCTCAACCCCCAAGCAATCTCCTGCACCCCTTTCCCTGGCTAACCCTCTTGCATCCCTTCCCCGGACCATCCCTGCATCCCCCCTGCACCTCTGTCCCCCACTAACCCTCCTGCATCCCTTTTCCCGAGCATCCCCCCTGCAGCCCTTTCCCCCCCCCAACCCCCCT
>VZSC01006338.1:23192-34569 GCA_013398225.1 Steatornis caripensis | reverse complement strand
GGGGGGGGGGGTGTCCCATTATATTAAATACTTCTGTTTTAAAAAGAAGGATGTATTTAAATAGAAGGCACTCTAAAAGCACAAAATAAATCCTGTGCCCTTTGGCCAAATTCACATCTTCAACTCTCAAATTAGATCTCTAGCTGATGTAATTTGAATGAATTTTAAGTGCTGCTTAGGGAGCAGCTACACGAAAGGCTTTACTGTAATTCTCTGCTTCCAAGAACTGTAACCCAATTCGTACTTGTCCTTGGTTACTGCAGGTTACAGCCACCCGTGTCCAAGATCAGATGCTCTCTTGGTACCTCCTCTTTGCAGCAATGCCACCAAGCACGAGTGTTTCTGTGCTGCATTCTTGGAGAACCTTCATATTGCATTAACAAAGTACCCAGGGCTGATAAACTGGAGTAGGGCCTGCAAATGCTGGTTGGATGAGGAAGGAGAGAAAACCGGCAACCCATTTAATTTTGATTTTTACAAGTTTATGAAAATCTTTTTTCATAAACAAGTTTATAAGAAAAAAGCAGCGAAAATTTAGTTTCTTTCTCCAGCTACTGTCAAGTACATTGGTTGGTCCATGCATTAAGTCCAGGTTGATGATGAATCCAGTAGACATATGCGTGCTCATTCGTGCTGTGGTTTTGGGTCTTCTGAGGTTGCCAGACTATCAATCACATTCATCTTCACACTATGAAGATATAAACCTGCAAGTAATGGGATGAATTAGGTAAAAGGAGGTGATTAACTTGTCGTATATTGATTCCACTTTTTGAATGACAGCTGTGGAGTAGTTATCCTGCAGCTTTATCCATGGGCCAGATGTTTGCATCCTTAAATGTTTGAAATTGAATCCAGGACGGGGGGAGGTCCAAATTAAAACCAGGCTGGTGTCCTGGGAGACTGAGATCCACCCTGTGTGGGACTGTAGACTGCAAAATAGCCGTAAACAGAATAGGCTGGTCAGTGCATAGGTCTGAGCAGCTTCCAGAGCAGGAAAGGAGCAAAGCCCACATGGGGAGGGGATAACGCTGTGTCTGCCAAGCTCTGTGCTACACCGACAACTCTTCCAACACCAGAGCTCAAGCTTGGTCAGACTTCTGATGCTGTTGCTGGCAGCATAGACATGGTCTTCAGCTTTGAAAAGCTCATGTTACTGCCATATTTTGTTGGCAGCCTCCCTTTTGAGACTGCTGATAAAGAAACCAGTTATTTTAACATTATCTGTTCAGATTGGACTGAGACGTCTGCCTCTCATTCAGCTGATAGAGCCCGTGAGTCTCTGGATCAGAATAAACCTAGGATGGATGTTGAGTTTGAAATGAAAATCTGCATCTTTGGACCATCCGGTGGACTTTAGGTCGTGACTCTTGACAACAGGCTCTGCTAAGTGAAGGCTGTCAGGTAGACATTGAGGGAAAGGTCTCACTCCACAGCTGGCTAAGGCTGGCAGAGAACATGAGAAACATGAGAAAACATGAGAACATGGGAAAACCACTCCTGTGGTGCAGACAAGCAGGCTTGGGCTCAAAAATCTGAAAACATGACAGAAAAATTTGCATTGTTTAGTCTAAAGCAGCCTGAGGTAGCAGAGATGGGAAGCAACCAACAGGGCCTTTGGGGTCATTGTCAGTCCTGCTTCTACAGGCTCTGTTATTTGCACGGAGATGTGGAGAATGCTTCTATTTGATGAAACTTGAAATAAAGTAAAATCCATTTTAGGCTGTTTTCGTGAAGGTCAGATTGTGCTGGTAGCAATGCTTTTACAGACATATTGCAAGCCCTTACAGGAAAAAACACATGGCAGCCACTCGTGCTACAGAATTCGACCAGTTGAAGCCTCTATACGATCTGTTTTAAACAGCTCTTGACTCTAAATTGGGCAGAGTTCTTCAAGAGTGGGAAGTACGCTGAGACTACAGTGCTAAGGGGAGCTTAGCACTGGAACAAGTGCGTTTTTTCTAGGGTATGTTTGGCTGAGGTTAGTTATGAGGATGGTCTTTGGTCATGGGCATAGACAGGGTGTTGTGTTGGTCTACGCACGTGCCTTTATTTGCCAATTTTGTGGGATACGTGGGACTAAGGGATATACAGACAAAGCACTCAGTGGATTTAGAGATCTGCTTCTTTCTATTAATTATTGAGCAGTGAGATATACACTGTGTCCTAAGGGCTAAAGCGGGCTAAAGAACAGAGGGGAATGTTAATCTTAAACTAGAAGTGAAAGACAGCTTCTCCTTTGACCAGTTCATTAACTGTCTTAGGGTGAGCAAGTTTTTCATAGCAAAATGTGCTCGCTATCTAGGGGTGTATTTGGTTTAGGATGCTATTACCCCCATTATTTCGGTTTTAGCAGCCATAAAAGAACTGATATTCCAGCACAAGATGATGTTCTTCCTATCTGTATTTTGCTGTGACTCTGGAGCTGATAATAATGTTGTAGTGACTATGATTATTCTATGACCAGTTAGGAAAATGCCTGCACTTGAATTTAATTTTAAGGGAGCTTTTCAGCAGCTTTCTGTTGAAGGGCCATAGTTGCTACAGCAAGAGCTACCTCCTACCTCTGCAGGCAAACACTGATGGGTTTCCTGCTGAAGTCAACAATAAAACTGGGAATGAAGTGTCGATTGGTTTGGATTCAGCAAACAAGGGAAAACAGATTTGCAGGTCCTCAGCGAGCAGGAATTAGGGCCCAGCTTTTCAAGGCAGGTGAGCTGATCTGCAGTGGAAAGGGCTACACAGCTCCTTCCCTTGCATCAGCCCTGGCATTCGTCTGGTTCTAAGATGCAGCAGAGACATATCCTGAATAGAAAATTATGGGTTTTCTCCATAAATTGGCTCACCGCGGGGTCAGAGAAGTACCAGAGCTGGCATAAGGGAGGAGGAAGGTATGGTGGAGGGTGAAGGGAGGTATGTTCCTTCCGGAGGCAGTGATGCTTATCTGCACCATAAAATCGCATCCTCTGTTCATCTCAGCTGACTGCATGGGAACGACATCAACTGGGATATGGCCCGAATTAATTAGGAAATGTTTTCTAAGGTAAAGCACATGGGAAGGAGAAAGTCTGGTGGTTTTTTTACTGAATGGAACCACAAACTGTTGCGTGCTTACGGCAGCGCTGCTCACTGGCTCTCTGCTAGGCTGACTGCACTCAAATGTGTGTCAGGGGACTCTGCTCCAACAGAGTTGTTGCTTTAATTATATCTTCAGATGCCATGGGAGATGTTGGGATGTTTCCAGTTCTTGTCCTATCGTTTTTTTCCCCTTTACATTCTCTTTTCATGAGGGAGATGGGATCAGGTGAGCCCAGGACACAACTCTTTCTTTGAAGTCAGCAGTCGTTTTGCTGTAGGCATCCATGGCAGAGATTTCAGTTTTAGCATGACCGTAAGGTTTTGGAAGACTCATTATTTCTGGCACTACAATGAACTAAACAAAGTCCTGTTCAAGTCTGTTAGGAGAAAAAACATCCTTACACTTGTTCTGAAGATACGACCTCAAAAAGTTATTCCCCACTTCTAATTCCTATGGTGAATTCTTGCCATGTAGTTACCCTTATATTTTTAGGATTCTTTATCTTTGTAGTTTAAGCTTTCAGGCAGGTAAATGCAGCTACATTTGTGGTGTTGGATTATTTTTTTTTTTTTTTTTAGAATTAGTCCCAGCATCGTGACCTTTCCATCATGTCAGAACCCATCACGCTCAATGTTGGAGGAAAACTCTATACCACCTCTCTGTCCACCCTGACTAGCTTTCCAGACTCCATGCTGGGGGCCATGTTTAGTGGGAAGATCCCAACCAAGAAGGACAGCCAAGGCAACTGTTTTATCGACAGAGATGGCAAAATCTTCCGCTATATCCTGAACTTCTTACGAACTTCTCACTTGGACCTCCCAGAAGACTTTCAGGAAATGGGCTTGCTTCGACGGGAGGTAGATTTTTATCAAATTCAGCCACTGATTGATGCCTTGCAGGAGAAGGAGGTGGAGCTTTCTAAAGCAGAGAAGAATGCCATGCTCAACATCACCCTTGATCAGAAGACCCAGACTGTTCACTTCACCGTCCGAGAAGCACCCCAGATCTACAGCCTGTCTTCCTCCAACATGGAGGTGTTCAGTGCTCATATCTTCTCCACGTCGTGTCTGTTCCTGAAGCTTCTTGGTTCCAAACTTTACTATTGCTTCAATGGAAACCTTTCTTCAATATCCAGCTACCTGCAGGACCCTAACCATTTGACCTTGGATTGGGTTGCAAGCGTGGAAGGCCTTCCCGAAGAGGAGTACACCAGGCAGAACTTGAAGAGACTCTGGGTGGTGCCAGATAATAAGCAAATCAATAGTTTCCAGGTGTTTGTGGAAGAAGTGCTAAAAATAGCCATGAGTGATGGTTTCTGCATAGATTCTTCTCATCCGCATACTTCAGATTTCATGAATAATAAGATTATTCGCCTAATTCGGTACAAGTAGGAATGGCTGTTTATTGTGGTGCCAGCATGGAGATAACGCAGGTTAAGTGTTTCCCATTAGAACACACTTACAGCCTAATTCAGAATCGTGCTTATCTGGATTAAGAGTCACTAACAGGGAGATAATTTTCCTTTAATGTATTGACCAATATGACCTTTCAGAATACGTCCATATTCTAGACAGAAGGAATATTGTCTAGCACCTGAATTAAGGATTTGTTCTGTCACTGCCTCCACCTCTGACCTGCTGTACCATTGTGGGGAAAATCACTTAATTTCTGCCCTTCCTACATTTTCCAGTTGGAAAATGGGAGTGATCCTTAACCTACATTGCAAGGGGATATGAGGGTTCAGTAACCAAGGTTTGGAAAGTATCTGGAGATCAAATGCAGTGAAAGATGCCATGGAGCTGCAGTGCAGCTGACAGCCCTGAGAGCGTGTTTTCCATGTCTTGCCATATCATCTGTGCAGAGCATCCAGGAAGCTTGGCTGGATCCACAGAGCCCCATGCACGCACTCAGCATAGCTGTAAAGGATGGTGCAAACTGCAAATGATTAAGGGATCCTGTCTGTTTAGGTTCAACAAAGGATTTCTATCACCATCTGAAGCGGGCTTGGTTTTTTTCCTGAAGCCTGTGAAGAAGCCCCTGCTGTTCTGCTTTCAGGGAAGCCGTGTTTGAATGATGTGACTGGCACGGGGAACGACCAGGGAACCCATAGCGGAGAGAATGCTGTTCTTACAAACTGAGAAGATTGTAGCTGGTGGGGGAACTTTGCTTTGGATGCTCTTAAACCTTTACTTTTACATTCCAAAGGCATCCAAGACAACTAGTGCATTTCTTTCTCTTACAATCTTACATTTGTCTGGAGGATGCTGCTGAAACTTTCTGAGGTGGAGAAAGATTTGGGGGCAGAGGCCCCCAAATATATTCTAAACATTTGAGCCTCTTCTGCGTGGACACGGCCTTCTTTTGGGTACGTCTTCCTTCAGCAGTGCCTGGAGTGCATGGGATGCTCTCTGGGTAGGATGGATTCCACCTGAAAAGACAATGTTCCCATCAGATTACACAGTATTTTTCATTACAAAAACAGAGGCTCACTTTTCCTGTCCCGGTACATTGAGCCATTTTTTTTTTACATCATTGTGGAATGGTCAGGTTGCTAAGGTACCATTTTACCTGCTTGCTTGGCTCTAGCATCAGATTGTCAGAGGTAAGGCAGTGGGAAACCAGAGGTGATGACAATGGTCAAGCTCTTTCCTATACACCCAGTCTGTGCTGTAACAAAGCTCATATTCCGTCAGCTGCATGTTAGTGCTAAACATCACTTGTGCCACATTCAAGGTGGCTCATTCTCAGCTAATTATGTTTAAAAGTATCTTAGATGTCTTTCCCTAACCAGATTGCTACGCGTGCATGAGACACCCTCTGGAACGTTTCCCTTTATCTCTAATGAAAGAGAAGGGAAAATGCAATAACCAAGTTTTGCATTTAGAATTTTAGAGCTTCCAAAAGTTCTTTGCACAGGGCTGCAAAGCTCAGTATTGCTCATGTTCTTGTTTCCCAAAGTTAACTAGTCTGTCGTTACAGTAAGCTGACCTGTGAAATAGTCATAGAGAAGCGTTTTGTTACTGTTGTAAAAAACAGTGAGATAAATGTATTTCTACTGTCCCAAGCTGCAGCTGCATGAACAACGCAAATCAGCATGCTGACACTAAAAATTCACATTCTGCAGCTATTGGCAGCCTGTTACAAACCATTGCCTCTGTCTGGCTTGGTGCTAAACCGGCACAATATATGTGGGACCATGTTGTTAGGAAGCACTGACTGGGCTTGAAGCCCTCAGAACCATCAAACTTCGCAAGTTTTGTGAATTTTGAGGATTTTAAACAGGATTTTGCGGCCAAATTCCAGCTTGAGTCACCATACTCTTCTACTTTTAGTTGCATTAGGAAGAATTAAGGAAAAAATCCCTCCACCCCTGCCCGGAATTATAAAGCGGGAGTAATTTATTCCAGGGGTTGCTGCATGCCACTGACAAAGCAAAGCAACTTCTGTGTGAGTCTTATTTCTGACACGAGCCTGTCAGTCAGTTGGACATTCACAGTGATGATCTCTGCAGGTAATATGATCATGATCTGTAAAATACCATGCATGAACCCTCCCTCATCAAATCTATGCCTTGAAAAGATACGGATTTGCTGGATTTATGGTAATAGAGCTTTTGGGGGCTGTTGGCAGTATTGCTTTTTAGCCCACACCCATGAGAGATTTTAAATGACCTGTAACAGGTGTTCTTGTATTTCAGGACTAAAATAATACATATCTGTAGTAATTTGTTTCCTGTCAGCTTGAATTTATCCAAAGGTAAGAGCAGTGGGCTTAAATCTCATTTGGAAGTGGGAAGAAGTCTGATCTACACCCAGTAGAGCTCTAGATCAGTACTGCTCCGTTCCGTTTCAGCAAAATGAAAAAATTCCTTGAGAGAGTTGAATCATTGCTGCATTTTCTGGTGAAAGGCACGCTAAGAGGAGTCCCCAAAAGCAATATGCATAGCTTAATCTAGAGCATTTACTCTTCCCCTTTGCCCACATCTCCTTTTCTTTTCTTTGGACAGTAGCACTACCCACACTAAAAGCAGTAGCACTGTCTTAAAAGTCTAAAAAAGAAATGAAGAGTGCCCCAAACTGGCCTGGAGAGTAACTGGGGTAATTGTGCTGACATGGAAATACAGGCTTCAGTCCCCACAGACTGAGGAGAGAAGTGAACCTAGGTCTTCTCCTGGAGTGCTTTAACCCATCAGTCTATTATGGAAAAGATGGATGACTTCAATACACGTTTATCTGTGTGCGGGTAGCTAAATCAGGCAAAGGTGTGGCTGGCCACAAATCTCTGTCATTTATTAATATGCAGAGAGATGCAAAACTTCTCACAAGTGTAAAGACATGAGTGAAGACAGGCTTTGGGAGGAATAGAAAAACTTGAGATACTTCTAAATTGCTAAGCAGAATAAACACCTTTAAGCATGAGATTCTATTTATAATGCCACAGTCGTTCTGCACATTAATCGAGTGCATGAAGTAAGCAGCAAGTGAATCACTTGCGATTGCAGTCAAACATACCTTGCACAAAGGCAGTTACTATTTCAGACTACACACTAAGCTAAATTTATAGCTGCTCCTTAATTTTGCAGTCTGTGAGTTACATTATAATGACTGTTTACAGGAATGTGCTCTCTTCAAAAGGTTTGTTCCCTTTTTATCTAGATAGCTGGCTTTTGTTTACCTTATTTTTCTGAGCCCTAGAGGTATAACTTGCTTTTTGTTTACCAGTCAACAGCACTGATGATGATTCTTCTCAAGAGTTTTCCTGAATTAAAGTAACATAAGCAAAGCCATATTAAGTACAGCGCAACCCCATCACTAGTCACGAAGAGCACTTGCATTTATTAGCAGTAACATTTAAAAATTATTTCACTGCTGAGTGGAATATTCACTCTCAGAACAAACTTTTCTTTTTTCCCTGTAAAAGCCTGAGAACAAAGAAAGGATCTAGTGAGGTTTTTTTCCGTTAAAGTTTCAAGGGTGCTTTCTTCACATCTTGGTGAAATGCTGTTCTGACTCTGCCATATATATGCCTGTCTCCCTCAACACGTTCATCTACAAAATGAGGCTAAGAAGTCCTGCACTTTTTTAAAAATGGCGTAAATGCTGAGAGCGCCACTGAATAGAAAGATCAA
Organism: Steatornis caripensis; assembly: GCA_013398225.1. NCBI lineage: Eukaryota > Metazoa > Chordata > Aves > Caprimulgiformes > Steatornithidae > Steatornis > Steatornis caripensis. The sequence continues at coordinate 26,365 of VZSC01006338.1, read as the reverse complement.
TAGTGTTAGAGCAGAAAAATACCAGAGTTAGAGCAGATGATAAATAAGTTATTAGCTGTAGTCTAATGGCATTTTCAGATATGGGCACGTGCACAGCACACTGGCATTTCTTATATGACAAAAATATTATTATGAAGCATCTTAGTGGAGTCCAGAAAGAATCACTCATGGACTTCTCTCTCTATGTGCTTTAGGCTTGATAGCTCTTAAATACCTAACAATGTCCAGTTACAATGAAGCCACTGAAGCCACACATAAATACTAAGACATCTTTGGTTCATGCAGCTGTTAAGGGTGGGTAAGTGTCGGTGGGAGGAGTGTTTGTAGCTGCAGGCAATGTTAGGGAAATAAAGAAATAGGTGTAAAAATTAGACCTAGAAGAATTTGTAAGTTAACGAGAAATTCAGGATTTAGACGAGTGAGAATTTTCCTGAGGTGTTCAGGAAAAAAACAGCAAGGTAACAATGGAGACAAAGATTTTGCTAGGATTAGAATGACTCACTGGTCCTTTCCAGTTTTAATCTCCCATTATGCAATTTAAACACTGGTCATGCCAAGAGTTACACTAGTAAGTTGTCAGGAGCAGACAGCTTTGCTTCAATTTGCATGTGCTTTAAGTCACCAAACATACACACTGCTGTAGTTACCCGTATTTTAACTGGGTTGCTGAATATAAATTGCCGCGTGAGTTCAATGGCAGTAAATATATGCAATCAATCAGATTTATTTCCACGCTAGGAAAGGCTGGTGGGGTCCGTATGTAAGGTTGGTGGGAGTGATAAATATTGCCTTCAGCCCATGCCATAGACTGTCAAATAAATCTAAGATTTTCTGATACTTCACAGATAAATGGAGAAGTTATGAAGAAGACTCTTTTGGGGAGTTTTATTTTCACCCCATGCCTTTGAATCTGGTGTCACTGCTCAGAATTTCAATACATTTGGAAATATTTAACTGTCATTCTGTAATGACTCCAGTGTCCACACACTGATGGACACAAACAGGCAGTGTACAACCAGTGCTAACATGTGGGCCTCCCAGTAAAAGTCTCGTGAGTTAGTACAGCCAGTCATCTAGATAGCCTGTGCCAGAAGGATTGGAGCGAGCATAAACACGCAGATCATGCTCTCAGATTCACTTGGGAATAACACGAGGGATAGTTTTCCTGTGAATTCAGAAAAAAAGGAACTATAGGGGAGGGCTGTATGGAGTAATTCCTTTTCTCTTCCTCCTCTCGCCATTCCCCTCCCTCTTATTTTCTTGCCCCTACTCCTCTGCTCATTGATCCCATTGGTCCCAATGGGACCCAACTGGTCCCCAGTTCACTAAAAGCCATGCTTTTGAATGAATACTATTTGGAAAGTGTCGAAAGATGGGATTTATTTCATATCTCTTTCATAGGGAGCCTGTAGGGCTATCACATTTAAAAATCTGGTTGCATTTTTCTGCCTGTAACTCTTTAGTGATCTGTTACTAATATGTATTTTAGAAAACACTAAATAAAATGTGAATTACACAGGAGATGCTCTGCCCGACATACATTTCTTGAGGAAAGAGCATGCAGTGATGCTTGCTAAATCTGCAGCTCTTCCTCTTAAGGTTTTGACACAGTGCATCATTGCAATGCTTACCTAGATGTCTCCATGGCTGAGAATTGTAGGAAGCTCCCCAAAAATTAATGCAGTTGTAGACAACTTGGATGAAACTTACTTCCTAAGTAATCAAAACCATTTTAAATGCATTAGCTCATTTATGTTTCAAACATAGAATCATAGAATCATAGAATGGTAGGGGTTGGAAGGGACCTCTAGAGATCATCTAGTCCAACCCCCCTGCTAAAGCAGGTTAGCCTAGAGCAGGTTGCACAGGAATGCATCCAGGCGGGGTTTGAATATCTCCAGAGAAGGAGACTCCACAACCTCTCTGGGCAGCCTGTTCCAGTGCTCTGTCACCCTCACAGTAAAGAAGTTCCTCCTCATGTTCAGGTGGAACTGCCTGTGTTCCAGTTTGTGCCCATTGCCCCTTGTCCTGTCGCTGGGCACCACTGAGAAAAGTCTGACACCAAAACATTTACAAAGAGGATTCATTTCTCCAGTGAAAACCCTTCTAAACCCTAATGCTTTACTGCTGTTGAACTTGTCTCTAGTCCCTGAGTTTGAACAAACCATAATATATTGCTGCTGTACAGGAAAAAATAAGTTTAACATTATCCGTATGATTTCATGCAGCCCCCCCTTTTTCATCAAAAGATGGTTTGCTGTAAGGAAGAGAAAAGGCATCAGTCTTGCATGCATCCACCCTTCAGGCTGGGAATTTCTTCCAGCTATTAAAAAACTGAGCTTGTTCCTCTGAAACAGCACTTTATACCTGGAAGCTGACTCAGACCCCAGTGACACCAGTTAGAGATGGCACGTTCCTGAAGCAGAGCTAAGCTGGTGTAAATTGAAGTGCCTTCTGCCTGATGTCAGGCAGGTGCAGCATGAGAGCTGCCCCAAATTTCCACATGCTCTTCACTCAGCATTAACTCACCCAGAGACACTGTGTTTCTGGGCATGTGGGGGGACACTGGCCCGAATCACCATGGTTTACCCCGTGCTGATGGCAAGCAGTGTGGTGGGCTGCCCAGCACCCTGCCCGACATCACAGGGGAGATGCAAAGGAGCATCCAGAGAGAGAGCTTAAAAGATTACCCAGATCCAGGGTGAGCCAGAGCCCTCCATCTCTTTAACCATAACCCAGGGACAGGGGTGTCTTGTGATGTTGAGCCCTGTAGGAACAGCATTTCTCAGCTCTGGTAAAGACAGAGAATGAGCATGAAGTGAGAGTTGTGACTGCACTCGGGCGATGCCAACCCTGTGTGAGACCAGTAATGATGAACATGGAACTGGCACCACAGCTTGTCCCCTCCTCACTGAGATGCTGGCCACCAGGAGCAGCCCAACCCCAGGCTGCTGTAAGTACAGCCCCACAGCAGCTTCACAGCACCCGACCCAATCCCACGTCACCCATGCATAACACTGCCTAACCCCATACATGGTCTCACAGCCACCTAACCCCACAACACCCAGGCTCACCACCATCCAATCCCACATCACCCAGGCCCCACACCACCCAACCCCACATCACCCAGGCTCACCACCACCCAACCCCACATCACCCAGGCCCCACATAAC
>VZSC01006338.1:6810-22971 GCA_013398225.1 Steatornis caripensis | reverse complement strand
CACCCAGGCTCACCACCATCCAATCCCACATCACCCAGGCCCAACACCACCCAACCACACATCACCCAGGCCCAGCCCCACTGGTGATCCCACACAACTCAACTCCACATCATCCAGGCCCCACCCCACCCTACTCCACGGTGGTCCCACACCACGCAACCCACATCACCCAGGCCCAGCCCCACTGGTGGTCCCACACCACCCAACCCCACATCACCTAGGCCCAACCCCACGGGTGGTCCCACACCACCCCTGAACCCCCAACCCACGCTCCCTACTCCCACCCCATCCAAGCCCCACACAGAACAGGAACCCCAACTCAGCCCCCGCGCATGCGCAGTGCTGCCCCCGAGGCAGCGGCCACCGCGGGGGGGGGCCGCGCAGCGCATGCGCACCCGCCGCCCTGGGTGGGGCCGCGCGCTTCAAACCGTGCCGGCGGGCCGCCACTGCTCTCAGAGCGCATGCGCGGCGGCTCTGTCAGCGCGGGGCGCGCCATGGCGGCGGCCGGCCGGAGCTGGTTCCGCACCCTGGCGCTCGGCGTGTCCTTCCTCAAGTGCCTCCTCATCCCCGCGTAGTAAGGAGCTTCCCCGGGGTTTGGGGCGGGCGGCACGGCCTCTCGGCCCCCCAGCCCGGGGCGGCGGTTGGCTTCCACCGCCCTCTCAGGGCGGCCGGGGATGGGGGGCGTGCGGGCCGGCGCGGTGCTGCGGGCCCTGAGGGGCCCTGTTGTCCTGATGCCCTTACTTCCTTCGAACGCTTGTGGGGAGGGAGGGTGCTGCCTCCTCGTCCTCTCGGCGGGGTGAACCAGCTTTGCTTTTGTGTTGGAAGGCGCTTACAGCCTGTTCTGCCTGGCTGTTGTTCGCGAGGGCCTTTAAATGTGCTGAAACGTAAGTGAATTTTGACTTTAGAAGACACTGTAGCTTTTTCTCCTCAAAAAAAACCCGAAATTCCTATTAAAAAGTCAGTTAGAACCTGGGAGTTTAGCATTAATTGTCAGAAAAGGTCAAGCTATACATAATTCTTGCGCTATCGTTCCCTGTGTGTGTCCTTGGCACAGTTTGTGCAGCATCTTTGTTACTGTTGGAGTTACTCGATCAAAGTATTGCCCTAGAGCTGATCAGCATAGGCTTCCGTTTTAATCTGTAGTGGTGTGCTCTGAAATGTTTCTTCTCTAAGTATGTGACTCTTAATATAAACCTTCTGTAGTTATTCCACAGATTTTGAAGTACACAGGAACTGGCTTGCCATCACTCACAACTTGCCCCTCTCTCAGTGGTACTATGAAGTAAGTACTAGGAAGTGTTCGGGTGGTTTTTAGCTGTGTACAAATTGTAGGCTTACTGGGTATGTCAGCCTGCGTGAATGCTAGAGGAGAAAGTATTTTATTTGCAGAAAGTACAGTTCATGGATACTGATGGCTGCCAGCTGTATAGCAGTGGTTCAAAAATATACCAGTCATGATTTGTTGGCCTTGTGTAGTATTCAGTTAAAAAATGAGAATTGTTTGGGGCAGCTTCTAGTACTTATGAAGGTGAAATAAAAAAGACAATTAAGGCATGTGGATTATTAGAAAGGTTGTGTAGCACAGCAGCAAGTTGCATGGTAGCCTTAAATTGCTGCTTCTTTGCTCTTGTTGTTAATGATCACAGTTATCTGATAAAGAATGAATCATATAAAAGGGCATATACAGTATGAAATCAATCACTGGATTAAAGTTTTGAGCCTCTGCTGGTGCACTATGCATCAATTTTAATCTAGATGAATTACCGTTTAGTTGATGATGGACTCAACCTACACAATTGGGTTTTAAACCTATCTTACAGTATCTCCCGGAGTTCTGGGCTAACTATCACAGTCTCCTGTATTCCACGTGAGTGTCTGGGGACTGTGTATCCCGGAGTAAATGATTTATGTGGGTCAGAACTTTCTGATAGGCTGATCCAATACTGTAACACAAACTTCTGTGATGCCAGTGTGATCCCAGTGCAAAAGCATACAATGCCTTTCAGCAGCATAATATAAGCATTTGGGAACATGCATGCTGACAAATACACCCGATCCCAACCTGCTCTGTTTCGTCTTCCTCCTCTCCTGTTGCTGCAGCCAAGTTAATTGTTGTTCAGGTCATAATAACTGTCCTTACAGGAAAAGATACAGTTAATGCTATTTGATCTTGGTAAGGTCTTATTAGAATTAAGACTTGTTGACTAATCAGTAAAATAATTTTGAGACTGTAACAAGGCTGATTGTGCTGGTGATTCCTCTAATGTAGATAAATATTCGCTGTAAGCTGTTTTACTGAGACTTTCTTAATATTTGCCCTATTACTGTAAGTTCGTTTGTAGAGAACAGACAACACAAATTGTTGTTTAATCTTTTTCTACTCATAAAGAGGTGTCCCATCTCTCTACCAGTACTACAGAAGAGCAGTTCAATCATTTTCAGCACCATACAGCTGGCTGCTTTATTGTTAAGTAGTTTCTGTTAAATAGAGGGTCCCGAGATAAAATATATCAACTGATTTGCTGTCATTGACTGTACATGAAGGACTGTAAACAGCATGGATTGTGTTTAAATTATTTCATCTCATTCTGTCTTTAGGCAACTTCAGAATGGACCCTGGATTATCCACCATTTTTTGCTTGGTTTGAATACGCACTGTCACACATTGCCAAGTACTTTGACCCTGAGATGCTGGTTATCGAAAATCTAAATTACACCAGTCGCGCAACTGTCTTCTTCCAAAGATTTTCTGTCATCTTTACAGATATACTTTTCATATATGCAGTTCGTGAGTAAGTCTTAGTGTTCTAATTTTAGGGACAGTGGGTAGTCACTAATACATGGACTTTTCCTGCGGTAACAACAAATAATTATTTGTACAAATAAGCTTGTAAATGCATGGAAGCATCAAAGCTGCTTTAACATGTTCAAGGAGAAATTGGGAAGATGCTACTAAACACAAGATAACTCTGTTGTTCTTGGAGATGCTGTTGCTGGACATGTGATCAGATTTGTATGCATTCAGATATTAGCTGCTGTTTCACACGTAGGTGTTCTGTTTCTGTTGCTGGGTTCATTTTATAGGAGTTGCAGGACAGCTTGGGTGCACCCAGCTGTTTCTTCCTGTTACTTTTCTTCTAGAGTAGAAGCATAAAAGAAGTTTGTGATAAAATGTCAGTGTAATCCAATATGCGAAGTCACTCCAGTGTTTTTGGTATTCTTGATGATAAACTGAATATTTCAAGTCTAATTTAACAATATTAAGACTATGTTTTCAATGTTACCTGCCTTTGTGAAGAATGTTAATTTGGTGCCTGAAGAGTAGAACAGGAGCAATGTTTTTAGAATTATGTTGCCTACATTAATGATTTGGCTGTAACAGTCTTCCCTCATTTTACTTTATCTGCTCAAAATCTGAGTAGAAAGTTCTCTATTGTATTGGAGCGCTACCTAAGCTCCTTTATTTGCTTTCTTTCTTTGACACGAGCTAGCTTTGCATTGTGACTTTTTTCCTTTTATTGTTTTGACTCAAAGATGCGTGAATGAGCTGGCTTTTTTAAAATGGCTCTACTAATAGGAATTCAACACAAATCATCCACAGACTTAATCTGATCTAACCTTACCTTCAAAATAATACGGATCATATGACTTCTCACTGAGAGGCAGTAAGGTATCTTTAACCAACAGAGATAGCTCATAATTTTGGGGAGGAGCCAGGAAGAGGTTAATGTCCAGCTGAGAACCTTAAATAGAACTTGGTACATTGTCTCCAGATGTAGTGATATATTGTTCATTCATGTGAAGTTGATAGCAAACAGGTTAGGACAACTTTACAGTTGTTATTGGGTTGTAATCAGTGGCACAGAGTCTAGTTGGAGGCCTGTGACCAGCGGTGTTCCCCAGGGGTCGGTACTGGGTCCAGTCCTGTGCAACGTATTCATCAATGAGCTGGGTGAAGGGACAGAGCCTACCCTCAGGAAGTTTGCTGATGATACAAAGCTGGGGGGAGCAGCTGACTCGCCAGAAGGCTGAGCTGCCATTCAGCGTGACCTGGACAGGCTGGAGAGTTGAGCGGAGAGGAATCTCATGAAGTTCGACAAGGGCAAGTGTAGGGTCCTGCCCCTGGTGAGGAATAACCCCACGCACCAGGACAGGTTGGGGGCTGACCTGCTGGGCAGCAGCTCTGCGGAGAAGGACTTGGGAGTGGTGGTGGACAACAGGGTCACCATGAGCCAGCAATGGCCCTCGGGGCCAGGAAGGCCAAGGGTGTCCTGGGGTGCATCAAGAAGAGTGTGGGCAGCGTGTCGAGGGAGGGGATCCTGCCCCTCTGCTCTGCCCTGGGGAAGCCACATCTGCAGTGCTGTGTCCAGTTCTGGGCTCCCCAGTTTGAGAGATGGGGAATGACTGAAGAGAGTCCAGTGGAGGGCAACGAGGAAGATGATGAGCCTGGAGCATCTGTGCTGTGAGGAGAGGCTGAGAGCCCTGGGTCTCTTCAGCCTGGAGAAGAGAAGGCTGGCAGGGGATCTCCTCAGTGCTGATCGATATCTAAAGGGCGGGTGTCCAGGGGACGGGGCCAGGCTCTTTTCAGTGGTGCCCAGCGCCAGGACAAGGGGCACCGGGCACAAACTGGAGCACGGGCAGTTCCCCCTGAACGTGAGGAAGAACTTGTTTGGTGTGAGGGTGCCCGAGCCCTGGCCCAGGCTGCCCAGAGAGGCTGTGGAGTCTCCTTCTCTAGAGAGATTGAACCCTGCCTGGATGCATTCCTGTGCCCCCTGCTCTGGGGGCACTTGCTTTAGCAGGGGGGGTTGGGCTGGGGGATCTCCAGAGGGCCCTTCCAATCCTTGCCATGCTGGGATTGTTTGGTTATTCAACATGAGACTTGAACCTGAGATTAAGTTACTTAACGTAAACCTTAGCTTGTGGAACATATTAGAGCTATTGAAATTTTAAATCCATTTTAAATAAACTTTATTGATGATACTGTCTTCTCTTGCTGAATTTAGCAATCCTAATACAATAGTTTTCTTCAGGTTAAGCACACTTCTCAGCTCTTAAGCAGCAATATTCTTGTTGGCTGTTTCAGTTGAGTTCTGTTTCTTCTGCTCTTGTTCAGGTGCTGCAGATGCGTGAATGAGAAACGAGCTGCGAAGGATATTCTGGAAAAACCAACATTTATTCTTGCCGTTCTGCTCTTGTGGAATTTTGGATTGTTAATTGTGGATCGTATCCTTTCAAACCATTGCAGGTTTTCTTAAATCTCTTACAATGTGTGGTACAAACTCATGAATGCTATCACAGCAAGTAATGCTACTGTTTGTGTTTCTGGAGTTAGTGGAATAACTTCATGTTTTCATTAGAATTATTTGGCTAAATTGAAATTGTTCAGTTTTGGGGCTGATTTGCCAGAACTGCAGGAGGTCCAGTCTGGTAGCAGCATGTCTGTTCCTGTTGGCTGCTGCTCCTCCACAAGCCTACAGCAGGATTAGCAGAGAACCTCTTTTTTCATTGATGTGGTTTTAGGTTTGTCCCATGGCAAGGAAAATCTCTGCAAGTGCTTTATGTTCAGGCTGTATTCAATTGGTTAACATTACATGGGAATTGGCAAGTTTTTTTAAGAAGCTATGAAAATGCCTTTGGAAAGTCCAATTATTGTGGGTTGCTCGTGACATCATGTGCATTGATCTAGCTGAGGAGGGAACAGGGCGGGGAAAAAACAACAGTAATCCTTTTATAGGAAGGACTAGTTTTGTCTCTCCCAGTCCTTGTCTAAGTTGCCTGTGTACAGGTGGTAGGTGATAAGTGAGGGCTGCCATCTCGATGCATTAGCCAATGCGAGGCAGAAGCTACTATTTGAACATTCAAAACATGGAGAATGAACCTCGTATTTATTCTGGTTATGTATAAGTTGCATGATACATATGTGGTCAGATTGTTATGCTTTGCTTCATCAAGATAACGTACTGGTATCAGCAGATTTTGTGTCTGTGCTTACGGGTATGGTTAAGTAATGACTTTGTGGAGTGAATTTTAGGTTACTTTCTTGATTTAAGTTCCATTTTAATTTGAATTTATTGTTTATAAGTTCGAGTCTTCCCCAGAGAACTGACAGTAGTAAAGAAAGCTTGCTTTATTCCTTTCTTGACTCAAGTTCAGATATTCACTTTCAGTACAATGGCTTTCTGTTTGGGGTGATGCTTCTTTCTGTTGCCCGACTATGTCAGGTAAACTTGAGTGGCTCTTTTCTGTTTCTCGCCATATATATTTTAGGTGCATTAATTAGCTCCGTTGAACTTCCCATATTGAAGGTATTGGGAGCAGCTTGAAGTTGAGGGGTGCTAAGCTGGATGTCTGATTACTTGTGTTGTGGGGGAAGAGGAGTACTGGAAACTCACCGTAATTGCTTGCTGATGCTGCAGCATTGCAGTTCCCTGTGAGAAAGTTAAATTGTGTGTTACACCTAAGCAACGTGGCGTGGTTTCCTGCCGTCTTATCTTCTTCCAAGTCACCAAGCCTTAAAAAACATACCTCTGAAGCTGCAGGGAGGTGAGGCCTACCCCGGTTTTCGAAGTATCATGTGACAATGTAGTTGCCTCCTCCATACCTCTTGTGCATAACACTACTGAGTTTGTAATTTGAAGTAAATACTCATTTGGTTTTTATGCCTATGATAAATGTACTGTCACCTTAGGAGTACAGCTGAGGCCAAATAAAAGTACAAAAGGAGAACAAGTGAAAAAAGCTTGGGTTTTGTTTTGCTTTTCCTTTAGAAAAGATACTTGGAGGGCGCTCTTCTTTTTGCTGTTCTTCTGCATTTCAAACATATCTACGTGTATGTGGCCCCAGCATATGGCATTTACTTGCTGCGATCTTACTGTTTTACTGCAAATAATGCAGGTAAGATGGGTTTTTCCTAGCTCACTTATGCAGGGTTCTGTTAGTTAGTGGGGCCTGGGCAGGGCACAAGACATGCAGATACCATCGGAACGAAATGGGTGTGGGTCAAACAAAGATTCCACTTGGGTAGCAAAGTTAATAAAGTCTTTAAAGACCTTTGAAGTTTATTTATGTAAAATTAGTGTTTCTAGGGAGTTATTAATTAAGAAAAACCAACACGAGCAAACTAGGTGGCAGTTTGAAGTCGTAAGAGTTACTCTGGTTACGAAACGATTGGATAGAGTCAGAAGCTATTTCAAAGTCCTCCTTCGAGGTTTCTCTCCACTTCTTGATGCTGAAAAACATGTTTGATATTCCTCACACTAACAGAGGAGGCACTTCTCTTGAAAAAGAAAATACCGAAAGCTTCTGTAATGGAGGAGCTGCAATGTGGAAAAAGTAAATGCAAACTGTTGCAGGAAGCACCTGAGTGTATCAACATAAAAGGCTATACACTTCTTTTAGATAGGTGCTAGCAGTCCGCTGTTAGCGTGGAATGGTTTTTCTCCATCTCTGCTTGCCACAGTAGCTGTTTTCATAATCTGTTTGCTTCTCGTAGATGGCTCCCTGAAGTGGAGAAGTTTCAGCTTTCTTCATGTGACTCTTCTGGGATTGATTGTCTGTCTTGTTTCTGCTCTTTCATTGGGTCCCTTCATAGTGTTGGTAATAACCCCTTTTTCACCCATTATTCCCCTGAACTCCTAGATAATTGTGTTACAAAACTATAAACCGTGTCTCATCTGAAGAGACCATGTTTTTTTCTTGTATTTTCTTTTCTCTAGGGCCAGCTGCCTCAAGTCATTTCACGACTTTTTCCTTTCAAGCGAGGCCTCTGCCATGCTTATTGGGCCCCTAACTTCTGGGCTTTGTACAATGCCGTGGATAAAGCACTGACAACTTTTGGTACAGTATGCTAATCTTGCTATCTGGTGCCTAAACGTAGACAGAGCACTCTGGATATTAGTATACCTGCATTTCACATGTGAAAGGAAGTAAGTTATGTTTTCAGGTTGCCTTAAAGCCTCTGATTGTCTGCATTAGCCAAGTTTCCAACAGTAGGTCAGAAATCAGTCTTATCCCTCTGCTATCTTTAAAAAAAAAAAAAAACAAACTTGGCCTTATACTTAGTTGAGCTGCTTCATTTTCTTTGTTAACATATATCAGCTTGTGCTTTTTTTTTAATCTTTTGTTTTCAGGTTTAAAGTGTAACTTTATTGATCCCACAAAAATTCCTAAAGCCTCCATGACGGGAGGGCTGGTTCAAGAATTTCAGCATGCTGTCCTCCCTTCTGTGACTCCATTGGCAACATTAATCTGTACTTTCATTTCTATATTGGTAAGAACAAAGAATATTTTTTAAAACTTGATGTGTTTTGTCCCTAGTAGGTTTTGATTAGTGTGTGCTTCGCATGAATTTTAATTCTAGGGCAACATAAAAATTTTCTTTAAAAGCAAAAATAATAATAATTAGGAAAACGTGGAACTAATATCTATCTTGATACACAATACTACTTTCTTCAAGTATGGCTAAAATTATGGCCCCTGTCAACTCTAGAACGGTTAAAAGCTTGTTAAAAGCAATCTTGGATCAAAACTGCTCTGCATGCTGAGCTAGAAATAACATTTTGGGATAGAAGGCAGTGGAACTAGGATGTGAGCAGAGGTACCAATGGAACTGTTTGGGCAGCTTACAGCATTCCTAACAGCATGGGCTACTGGTAAGCTTAGTGTTCTTCATGTGACAAGCAAAGAATCGAAGGTTCAATGAATAATTAACTCGATACAGAGTTATTTCACTCTAATGAGCAGCTAGACTTTAACTTGAAATCTTTGGTTTGACACCTTTATGCAGTAACTTTGACAAAATGAGTTTAGTGGCTAGATTCAAAGACAGTTCTTGCAACACAAATAACAGGGAGCTGGCTGTAGTCTTTCAGTCTACTTTTCCCCTCCTGTTATATTGACAAAGTTCTTAGAGCTTTACTTGTCCCTCCAGATAGATACGTTTTGTCCACTGCTATATAATGCTTGTGCCACACAAGCACAGCCTGGGTGCAGTGATGTTTATTAACACAGAAAAAATCTCATTGCACAATGGCTTGCACTCAGGATTGCCAGACTTTTCACTGAAGCCCTGTTTTTGCCTGTTGTTTCTAGCCCTCTGTTTTCTGTCTTTGGTTTAAACCTCAAGGGCCCAGAGGCTTTCTTCAGTGCCTTGTTCTTTGTGCGTTGAGCTCCTTCATGTTTGGCTGGCACGTGCATGAAAAAGCAATACTACTTGCTATTCTGCCTTTAAGGTAAGTGAATTTCATAGGTGGTAGTTAGCCAAACTGAACCTGCAGCCACTTGTTGAGGAATCCTCAAAGAGGATCGCTTCATTTTCAGTACATTTCAGAAAATGCACATGTTTATAGAATGCCTTAAGCTGTGAAGTTTTAGTGCACTTCAAATAAATTAATTTCAGGCACAATAAAATGTGGCCGTCTTTAGCAATATAGAATGCACTGATGCAGGTATAGCATATGTAGGAAGGCAGTGTGGTGTTAAACAAATGAACAGCATCTCTTACGACATACTAACGCTGGCTTATATTTTGTAATAGGTTTGCATTCACAGAAGCTTTAAGTAGAGCTTTATTGGGAGTAGCTGATTCCTGTATCAGCTCTGTGGGGTACAGCAAAGCTTTGTACTAATTTACAGATTATGGGAAGAACAGAAGCGTGTGGTGTTGGGATTATTAAGCAATCGGTTCAGGAGCCTGACACGCAGGTCTCTCTGCTACATACACCCTTTTGTGCCTCTTTGAGTGCTGAGTTGTATGAAGATGTGTAGTATACAGAAAATCAGTGTGTTTGGAGTCAGGCGCTTGATCGCTGTTAGAATAATGAAAGAAAGCCAAAATGCAAAACAAACCATGTTTATGAAAGAATGGGGTTCAGACTTCAGGCTGCATGTGGACCTAGAGCTCTTAAAAGAATTTGTTTTGCTTCCTCTTGAAGCCTCCTTTTCTTAGTGACGGCTTGGGAGCAGGCTTCATAAAACGTTTTGCTCCTGTGACACGGTGGATGAAAGCAGGCTGCTTTCTTAGGGTCTTTCATTTCCCTCACTGCATTTCTGCAGTCCGTTCATTGCACCCGAAAAGTCCAAGACCTGTTTGTTGCACTGCTTGGGGCTTTGCCTTTTGAAGAGAAAAATTGACTTGCCTGGCTTGAAGCATTCAATACTGCTGTCGTACGCAAGTTTGGCAAGCATTTGTAGTTGAAGTTCTTTTTCTCTCTGAATAGTTTAGAGATCTACTGTGGCAGGGACAAATGTAAAAATATTGTAGTCTTTTAGCTGCTGGGCAGCTCAAGCCTTGATGAGTGCTGTAGTTTGTATTTAAAACACTAAGTAGGTTGTTCAGGAGCCAACTGAGGAAAGGGAGCTTCTGTGCTTGATAAGAACAGTATGCAGTTTCAACCAAAAGGACTTCCTGCCTGTTCTGGAGTAGAAGTGAGCCTATAATTCGTAAGCTGCCTGACCAATATTGGTGCAAACCCCTTTTTCCTGTTCAAAGGTTTAGTGATGTTTAAACCCTTGAAGTGGGAATTGTGAGAGGGAGGGAATTAACACTGGAAAAACAAAAGGAAGGAGAAAAAGTAGGGGTGACAGTGTCAGCATCTAGCCAGCAAAGGAAAAAGACTGTAGAAAATGCCAAGCTTTTCTGATGTTTGTGTTCAGTGGGTGTGTGGTTTTCTGGAGAAGGGTTTCCTGGCCGATTTTTCTCCTGCATTTTTTTGTCTCTGGGACCACGTGGTTTGGAAGCGGGAGACTTCATCATAGGTCCAGTGTTTGGAGGGACTGGGGTACTATGATATGTTGTTCAGTCTCTTGTGAATGGTGTAGCATTTTGCTGAAATTAAGTTTCTTTACTAAAATACAAAAGCGTAACAATTCCTTGTCATTTTTAGCTTGTTGTCTGTTCAGAGAGCGAAGGATGCTGGCATCTACTTGATTCTGACAACCACAGGGCATTTCTCGCTGTTTCCGTTGCTGTTCACACCACCAGGTAAAGTGTTTTCCTTCTTTTTCTGCTTTCACCTTACTCCTTTTTTTTTTTTCCAGAGACTGTGTGCAGGTAATGGTTTGGGATTATTTTGTGTAATAAGTTGCAAGAGGCTGTATGTCAGCCTGTTTCCATAAATACAAACTCTCCAACTAGTGAAAAGAAATGTTGGTTTAAAAAGTCCTGGAGGAGCCATAAGCTTTAAGTTGAAATCAAGATGGGAAATTTTCATAGTCAATATCTGTTAACCCTCATTCTGCCACAGTTCTAGAAACTTCCTTCTGTCTAACATAACCATGTGAAGCAAAAGTGATGAAGGCAGTTTGAAACCACAAACCTGATGGGCTGCTTTCCAGCTGACTGCTACTTCATGCTATCAGTCATGTGCTTAAACTAAAAAATCATGCAGCGGCATCAGTTAAATCAGTATGTGTAGGGACAGATTTGTCTTTGTGACCAAAAGCTGTTCCTTCCTTCCTCCCTCCCCTTTTGCTTCACGTAAACCCTAGGCCATCATGGCTACCACAACACTAGAACACTGGATTGATTCTCATCCTTCTGAGAGAGTTCAAACCCAGACACTCACACTCTTTGGTGTGGTGATACGGCTTATTTGCAATAGCGAAGCTGCTGCCTTGAGAAATGAGAAACTTCCTCTGCCTTCTCTACTTAATTTTTCTCTACCACACAACTAGATAGCATTGATTTGGCAGTTGCATTTATGTTTTAAGCTTCCCAGCCCAGTAATTTCTGATTTATTTTTTAATAGGAGAATCTTGTTTGCAGTGCTATTATATTGTCACAATAATCAGTGCGTTCAGTATGTTTGTAGATAATTGAAGTAAATGTATTGCAAAAGCTTGGCACTTGCTTTAACAAATAGCTATGGTTGTTTTTAAGTGTTCTAAGCTGTAAAACATTTGGTTCTGTTTGGAGAAAATAATTAACTGGGCTTGCAAGTGTGACTAGTAGGATTTAAAGATACTGCAATTTATATGGCAAAAGGTTTCTATAATTAATTTTAAAACTACGTTATGTTCCTTGTATTTCAGAACTTCCAATTAAAATACTGCTTATGCTGCTGTTTACTGTTTATAGCTTCTCTTCGCTGAAATCTCTGTTCAGGTAAAGAAACTTGTTCCCAAAGCCAAGAACTAAACCGTTTCTTCTGTCACCAGGAGCAGTGTTGTAGTGTGGGGCAAACAGCGCAGAAAACTGACGCTGAAGTATCAAACTGAAGTGTTGCTAGTCAAAAGGTGCTGCTGCCTCTTTTCTCCAGAGGCAAGGCTTAAGTGAGGATTACTATAGCCTGTTCTTGTTACGTTTGAGTTGACAGCTATCGACTGAGTCCCTGCAGGCTGTAAATCCCCACCTGCTTGGTGTGCTGTTAAAGCACAAAGTTGTAATGTTGTAGCCTGTGAGGATTTAATTCAGTATTGCAGCACTTACTACAGCGAGTTATCTGGAGATTGTCTGTGCTAGGAGTTCTAAATGCTGCTGTGTGCCTTGCAGTAGTACTTAGTACTTTCATGTGCGGAAGGGACAGGTTATGAATAACATACTCTTAGCTGTGATTTGTCAACAAGTCTTCTGCAAATTCTTGATTGTCAGAACATACCACCCAAATCATCCAATGTAGTTTTTCACGCTGTTGATCTCTTACCCACTTGACCAAAGATAGTGCTTATCCTTACAAGCCCTGCAGTCTCCACTTCCCTGTTTCCCAAACTTTTCATGGCAAAACTCAGCTGTAGTGAAGAATGTTGGAAATCCTCTTTCAACCAGACTGCTTCCCCCGCCACCCTTAGTATTCCAGAATTCAATCATTCTGTCTCAAGAGCTCTAACTGGAAGCCTCTGTAGAAGCTTAGTTTCTGCCTAGAGATGGAGCTTTTACAAGTTTCTTGTTCCTAACTACCCAAAAAAACCCAGTTTCCTTCCAGAAGAACATGAATTCCCCTGCAGTCAAAACCCTGCCACCAGTGTCCTTTGCAAGAGAGATCAGCTCGTACATCCTACAGAAGGCTTGGGGGAAGGGGGCAGAGATTAAGCTAAATCTGATGTTTCCAGTCTCTGGATGTAGAACAACTTCTGTGGAACAGCTGTGTGTGTGAAGGTCTGTGTTCAGTTGCTCGCTGGAAGGATGTGAGGTGAAGCAGAGCAGCTGCTGAGATCTCTACTGAGATTTCAAGGCATCGTGGAACTTGGTGTAAAAACAACATGATAAGGAAATTACTTTTGTTACATACTCTTTGTTACCACACTGGTTTTTCTTCCTGCTGAAGCTCTTTAAATTGTTGTTTAAAGCGCTACTGTGAAATGGCGGGGGATGTTCTTTGCACTGGTCACCTGTGATAGCTGAAAAATAACAGTTATTTTTAGTTAACATCATGTATTTTAACACTATCTCTTTTTAATTCCTGTGACAGGAGAGAGAGGCCTCTCCTTAACTGGCTTGAAACTATCTACCTCATCCAACTAGTGCCTTTGGAGATCTTCTGTGAAATTCTATTTCCTCTGACCCCCTGGAAACAGCACTTTCCTTTTGTCCCTCTGTTGCTGACCTCTGTATACTGTGCTCTGGGCGTCACGTACGCTTGGCTGAAACTCTATGTCTCTGTCTTGACCGAACGGATTTCTGTTAGACAAAAGGCCGAGTAAAACCGCGACGGTGGGACCAGTCCCAGCTTTGAGGGGATTATTGGGCACTGTGAGGGGTCGTCATGAGGACATACAGCTCTCAGTAAGACACAGCGTACTGTATCGGTGCCATGAGGGGAGTTTTTCTTCCAATGCTTCTATACTGCCCAACGAGGATACCTCTGATCAGACATGCTCATCACAATGCCGCAGTGGTGAGAATGCCACTTGCCGTGGATAAACTGTGAAGCTTAATGAGGTCCAGACTTCTGTCCCAAGGAAAACCTGCCCGGCTTTCCCATTACTGTTCGTATTTGAATAAAAATCTCTGTGGCAAATTATAAGGGAACATTGTTGTGTCGGAAAGCGTTGTAACCTGCATTCTGTGGAACGTGTAAATTAAAAACTTGATTTTTTTGTTTGTTTTGAGCATTTCTTGTGGGTTTTTTATCTCATGTCTGCCCTTGAGGGATGCCTGCCCAAGCAAGGATGTAGTGTCTAGCTGGAAATTTGTCCTGAGATGCTTTGTTACCCTCCTAAACACATCTCAAGTTTTAAGTTAGTTGCTTAATATTTCTGTACCTCTTTGACCTCATTGTTTCATAGATTCTTTGCAATGAAGTTTTAACATTCCTCCACTACTTATTTTTGTAGACTGCATGACCAAATTGAGGCATGCTTTTGAAGTGAGGGGTGGGGGGGTTAGCGCCATTAAACGTGTCAGCTAATGCCCCTGGATAATTGTATGTATTCGCAATTCATGTGAAACTCTGCAACTGTGACACAAGACCGAGCGTCCACAGGTCCTCTAGTAAACTGAGGAAGAGGTGTACCATGTACCTCTGCTGCATCACGTACCCTTAAAGATGACAAGTAACCTGCATCTCATACCCTTAAAGATGACAAGTAACCTGCATCTTGACGTGGTTCATCATTGTCCTTTTTCTAAACCCTCTGTAACCAGTACTAAAGGATTTTGCTCTGGAAAGTGGGGTCTGGTTTGGACACATGAAACTGGGAGGGGAGAAGGGGATGGATTTTTTTTTTTTTTTTTTTCCTGCCCAGCGGTTCTTGAACTTTCTTCCATATTAGTTGAAGAAAGCGACCTCTTTTGCAGGGATGGCCTACGGGCTGGTTACGCTCTTTGTATCCTCTGAGTATTTTGGGTGATAAACTAGAGCGTGGCTCTTGTTAGGACAGTGGGTGGACAGTAGAGTAGTTGCTGTGGCATTTTGTGTAACCAAATAGCTTGTACATTGAAACATCTCCCACCCAGTGAGCTCAGTTTCAGATGTTTTCACTTATCATTACTTTCTTGTCGTTTCTGCTCTTTCTACTCCATTGACTACTTTGCCATGTTCTTTCTAGCTGCTGTGTCTGCTGGTGGTTTCTTGGTGCCGCTTTCACCTGCGTTCTACCTTTAAGCCTTGAAGCCCTGTGCAGGGTAGGGCATCCACAGCGATTGTGTTTATCCATCTGTAGGTGCCATCCTACGCAGGGGAATGGTAATATTCCCCAAAAAAACCTTCTGGTTCTTTTCCAGCAGCACCTTTGCAAGTTGAGCCAAAATCCTCCGAGGACCCCTGCCTCAACTTTGTCATCTCTCCCTAAGGAGCGGTGACAGCACAATCTCCTCCTGTGTGGGGAAAAGCTAAGTAATAGATTTTGGGGAAAGAGGCTGGGAACCCTTTAGGACACGTGATGCATAGAATGTGTGGGGTTTAACAGTTATGTTGATCCTGGTACTGTTGCAACTGGTTTAATGTGATTTTTATAGTAATAAAAGAAACTTAACGACACTGCTGGTCTTAGTGTTTCATCTGTTGGGAGGGAGAGCTCTGACAAGGCCTTGGTTTTGATTTTAGGGTCTAATTAACACCCTGATTTAATTCCAGACTGGTCTCTGTGGCACTGCCCAGGCAGAGGGGCCGAGCCGTTTGCCCCAGAGGGCTCAGGACCGCGGGAACCCCCGCCCGATCCCCGGTAAAGCCTCCTGCCTTGGAGGGGGGGGAGGGCGGGGGCAGGGGGTCAGTTTGTGGGCTGAGGGTTTGGGGTTTTGGGGGAGCTAAATAACTAAAAGCGGGGAAGGGCGGCGGAACCCGAGTGCGCGGCGGGGAGCGCGGCGGAGGGCGCGCGCTGCCGCACCGCTCCGCCCGGTCACCTTCGGCGCGGCGGGCGCCATGGTGTTCCTGCCGGACGAGTCGCGGTCGCTGCCGCCGCCTCCTCTCCTCAACAAGGGCTCGGCCTGGCTGGGTCTGGCCGGCTGGGTGGCGGCACTGCTGGACAACGGCTTCAACCAGCGCCCCGTCATCCGAGCCGGTGCGGCGGGGCTGGGGGGGAGCCCTGGGGTGGGGGGGGATTTGGGGTGACTCTGAGGGACGTAGGAGCGGGAGAGGGGGGCGTGTGGGGTTTGGGGTGACTGTGAGGGGTATAGGGTCGGGAGTGAAGGGGAGTGGGCCCTGACGTGAGGGGATGGGGGGGTTACAGGGGGTATGTGGGGCAGGGGAAGAGGAAACGTGGGATTTGGGGTGATTCTGAGGGATA
>VZSC01006336.1:238456-251877 GCA_013398225.1 Steatornis caripensis | reverse complement strand
GATTCTATGATTCTATGATTCTATGATTCTATACTGTCTGCAAAATATTTTAAATTTTACTAAACAGGAAAAGGTAAAATGTGAGAGAAATCTTTAGAAGAAATTAGTTTTTCTAAATACAAGGATTTGANATTCTATGATTCTATGATTCTATGATTCTATGATTCTATGATTCTATGATTCTATGATTCTATACTGTCTGCAAAATATTTTAAATTTTACTAAACAGGAAAAGGTAAAATGTGAGAGAAATCTTTAGAAGAAATTAGTTTTTCTAAATACAAGGATTTGAATGATTTCAGAAAATCAGTATTATGAATTGATAGCTTTTTGGGAGATCATACATTGCAGAGGTAGTTTATGTTCTTAATTGTTCACCTGTGAGCTGCATAGCCCATGGAGAGGCAGAACAAATTTTTCCTTCTGACTAATTCTTTGTTCTAATTTGGTATTGATTCCTTTCACAGAAAACTAACAACGGTCAAACTTATTTAATTCCAAAAAAATATGAGTTCAGCTTTCAGACAGAGAATGTTTAATATTGCTAGGAAAGCATACTTTGACTTTTGGAAAAGAAGGTAATGAATTAAATAATCAAACTTTTTGCAAAAGTTACTTTAAAACATTTTTATTTATGGTCAAGGATTTATTTTATTTTACTTGTTATGTTTTAATTTTGCCATAGATTTAGTTCTGATGCTGCACTGAAAAGATAATTTGAAGTTCTAACAATAGCTGGACACACAGGTTTTTCATGTTAGACTTTTATTCTTCTGTCCTTTCTATAAATGCTCAAACTTGGCAGAAACATAAATAAATAAACAAACACAATAAATCATACAAGAAAGAAGGAAGGTAAGCATCAGAACAAAACATATAGTTATCACTAGCAGGCAACATTCATTTAAGAAAACACTGAAAAGTATTTTTACATATGTGTTACTAAATGCATTCAAAATGCTGAAAGTTTGAAAACATTTTGTCGTATTTGCAACAACATAAGGTAGCACCATTCTGGCACCATTAGCTATATAGTTATGGTATGAACAATTCTTATCACCGTTTTTCAGATCTTGTATTATGTGTAATCAAAAATAGGTGCTTCTCACATATAATACAATATGCCTATATAATACTCACTTCTTTTTTGACAAAATATCAAGTTTGTTTCCAATGTAAGTTAACAGTTTTTGTTGTCTGCTGGGAAGCTCTGTGAATTGCAAAATCTAAAGAATTCTTAAATAGTCTTTCACATAAACTTTGTTTAGTTAAAATTTCTGCATAATGCTTTCCCAAATCAGACAAAATTACTCCAAATTTAGCTTAAGTTTCCAGAATTTTGGAGGAATATTTATGATTCCTTTAAACTAGGTTTTGCTGCTATAGATGTATGATTCTACTAGTATAGACTGTTGGAAAGTATTCAAAAATATTTAGAATTAAAAGATATCTGATATTCAAAGATTAATTTTTTTCAAGGAAAAAAACCCAAGAGAAGTTAAAAATGGGAAAATTCTATGGCCTTCAATCTGTCATCAAAATTTAATACTAAGCAAAGTGCTTACAATGTTCAGACATTTATTTTGTTGTTAGTTACAATGTTTTCCTCTATTCTATCTAGATCAAAATAAAGAACTGGGGTGGAGATATGATAATATTTTATAAGATTTCTTATGGTATTACCTATATCATTGACATAATTTTAAGGTCGCAGTAACAGTTTTGATCTTGTGATTATTACTCATGGACAAAGTTAAATATGTATGTAGGATTCATATCTATCAAAACAGCTTTCTAATCCTTCATTTAGCTGCATCACAGTGTTAGTGTACTTTGCATTCTGCTCTGTTCTTTGTACAGTGAAATCAAAACTTCTTACTTGATAAAAACCAAGCAGCTGTTTTTATACTGATTGTCTTATCTCAACTGAAATAGCACTTTTCAAAAGTGTTTTCCCCTGCCTCTTTCCTGCACATTAGGCTTGCAAAAACATACTGCCAGAAATAGTTTGGAAAAATAAGATTCTATAGTGTAGCTGGGAAACCAGCTCTTAGCACCCTGTGTGCTGAGTGACTTTATGTCTTGCAATCATACTGAATACACTCCTAAACCCTTTGTTTTCTGGGCAGTGCCATTTTTGCAAAACACACCATTGGTATGCCTTATTAATACATCATTTGTATGGTAGATTCAATGGCATGCTGAAGCAACAGCTCATCAGAGAAGCAGAACACTCATGATTTATTACAGTAACATATCATCAGAATGAGGCACACTAATAATATATGATTAAAAAAAAAGACCCTTAAAGGGGTATCATGCAGGAGTGAATTCAATTCTGGCACCAGAATGAAGGTATAACTTGTAAACCTTCAAACCATTGTCACTGATGTAACATTTGCATTCTTGCAGAGTGTCACATTATTGTGACCTAGATGCTTTGTCCCTTCAGCATGAACACTGAAGCTCTATGGACATGCAAGGTTTCAGCTCACTAGTACAATCTCTCTGGCTTGTCTTGACATAAAACAATGGTTTAACTATGCTCTAGGGTCCGATTTCACTCCATTCTCTGTTATGGCTAATACAGGCATAAGATTATGGACTATAATGCACTGGTAATGTCCTTCTGAGAGATGTTCTCAGAGAGTATGTCCTGAAATATGATGCAGTCAAAGAGGACTGTGGCATCTATTATCACTACTTACAAGGTCAAAGTCAATGGCATACAAAACGTGAAATGAAAATCAGGTATACAGTGAATGCATTTCTTAAAGATTGTCTACTAAATATGTTCTTGCTATTGGAAAGCTTCACTACAGAGAAAGACCAAATAAGCTGAAAAAAGGTTATAAGAGCATCTTCTAAGAAAATTAAGAACTTAATTTAGTTTTCTAATGCTTACCAAATGGAAATCGCAAGACATGAAGTAGGAAATACTTTTGTCTCAGTCTTAGGAACTTAGGAACTCTACTCTTTTTCTGTAGAAGACATTGAGATACTCAGAAAATAAGTCTATGTGCACATCTATAATTTTGTTGAAGCATCTCATCTTTTTTATTACATTATTACATTATCTTTGACTGATATAAAATGATTCCACTATATGCAAGGAGTTGGACATTTCCAACTAACCAGTGGATTCTATCTAATTGAAAGCATCATAAAAATGAATCTTACAATTAGCAAAGATGTGCTGCTTAATTTAAATATTTATATAGTGTCATCTGTTAGAAATCATTAGCAGATAAAGACGGCAATAGCTAAAGATGTTAAGAATAAATTCATCATGATATTTCTATAAATACATGATCATCACATACAAAAAAACATGTGAACTTATGTACATATGGACACACAATTCACATAACAGCTAAGTCAAAACTATTTGGTACCCAGGAATGGAATCAGGTCTCATTAGTTAACTGACTCAGAGGAAAATATTTTCTGCATGACTTATTCAGGCCATTTAGGAACAAGTACGATGCCTATATATCTTCAAGTAGTGTGCAAAACTTGGCTAACTATTCCATTTATGCTAATTCATTTATTTAAAGCACTTGAATCTAAATGATCTTTATGAGTCAGGCAGAACCTTTTTAATGTTTTCACATTTTTTTTATACAGAACCTTCATTTATGGGTCATTTTCCTTTTTTTTAACCACTTTGTAATCACTGAAAAAAGTAAAACTATCTGGAGCTTCTTGCATGTTAATCATAGTGCTAGCTTTAGAATTTAAGACCAAAGAGAGACAAACCATACAGTTTCACCTGCTCTCCTGATTTTGTCTTTTCTCTGTATCACCAAAACCAGCTCTTTTCATTCTAAGAAATCTTGATCATTTTATCCTGGAGATAGATAGAAGACAGTCAGCAATAGAGGAGGTGTAAAATATTTCTTCTCACTGGGTCCCTACATCTGTACATACACAACAGAATTTTTTGGGTTCTTTTATATATAGACTTAATTTTTGATGTGTCTCCTGAATTCTCTTCTTCCTGCTGTAGTTTTTTATTGAACAATTTCAATCAGTGTATCATTCCAAAACCAATGCCATCTAGAGTCCAAGACCTCCATAATCTCTAGCTCCACAGATCTATTCTTTACAAAGACTGCAGTATAATATTTCCCTTTGTTTAGCATCCACAGTTTATTCTTCTCTTTGCTCCCAGAGTGCAAAAGTATTCTACTTGTTTAATGGCCACTTTTCTTATACTTGAAAATAAAAATGATGTATCAAAAAAATTTCCCCTGTTATGTTATTACTACTTCTACATATAATTTCGCTGTCACATTTGATAGGTAACAAAATGTTTAGTTAAAATATTTTACACTAACAATATTATGGAATGAATTTAAATGTGGTTATTTTTTTTAATCCATTATGACTTTTGAAGGTGCACTTTATATTACTTTCCTTATTTTGTTTGGGCTGTCAAGGTGTTTTAATTATTTGACTTGTATATACTATTTTGCTTTTTGACAATCCTCTTGAAGAAAATCATTATTTGAAAGAACTGAAATCACCTAATGCAATCCCCAGTAATATAATATATATTTTTAAGCCCCATCTTTTATATGTATTCAACAGTGGGATTCCCGGACCAGTTCTAGAGGTTGTCAGTGGAGGTGATTTCTCTCAGGCAAGGATTCAGAATGGTTGAAATCTTGGCATATACTGAGAGTTTGTATTTTTGCCATTCTGTGCCTTGTCCAACATGTATTGAGGTGTCCCAGGTGCAAGTCTCCTGTTCTTTCTTATGTATCTGCTGTCTTTAGTTACTCTAGTTTGACTGGATAATCCAGGCTTTCATTGCTGTCCAGAAAAAAAACCTGATTTACGCAGCTTTTTCAATATATAATAAAACCATTATTATCCTATTGTCTTTTATATGTGCAGTAGTGCTAGATGCATTAGCTAAATTAAAAACAACACCGTAACAAATGAAATTATTCCACAGATGTTGGCATTTATATCAAAGAGTTTTTAATTAGAGGTGAATCAACTGTATCCAGGATTAGGAACCTGTTGATGACAAGGATGAGGAACTGAGAAACCCTGATATTTATATGATAATGAAAAGTAACATATAATAAAATTTTAGCACTAATTGCTATATTTGCCTAGTTTATCTCCTACCCTGTCTGCCATGACTTAAATTTCTTTGATGAATCACAATCAAACAGCATACTAACAATTCTTAGAATCACAGAATAGTTTGGGTTGGAAGGGACCTTTAAAGATCATCTAGTCCAATCCCTCCTGCCATTTGCGGGGACGTCTTCCACTAGATCAGATTCCTCAAAACTCCATCCAGCCTGACCTTGAACACTTCCAGTCATGGGGCATCAAGAACTTCTCTAGGTAACCTGTTCCTGTGTCTCATCACCCTTAGTGTAAAAATTTCTGCCTTTTGTCCCATCTAAATTTATTCTCTTTTAATTTAAGAACATTGCCCCTTGTCCTGTCACTACAGGCCCTGGTAAACAGCCTTTCTCCATCCTTCTTATAACCTCCCTTTACATACTGAAAGGCTGCAGTGAGGTGTCCCCGGAGCCTTCTCCTCTCCAGGCTGAACAACCCCAACTATCTCAGCCTTTCTTCACAGAAGAGGTATCCAGCCCTCTGATCATTTTAGTGGCCCTTACATTTAGTCACGTAAGTAGTTATATATATTTCTTCATGTAGCTAAACCAAATATGTAATTTTACTAGATCTGGACCACCTTTAATTTTAAGTTCCTCATTGTTTTTCTAGTGCCATTAAAGATAAATTATCTTCTACATACCTAAATAATAACATTGAGATGATTCAGCATATTTTCTAGCTTTTTCAGCTCACACTATTGTTATCCATGCAGGTTGAGTAACAATTTTAAAAAGTTTCTTGCCTCACCAGACCTTGTTTGCCCTTGAATTCTCTTTGCTTAACAAGCTGTTCTTTCTTCATGTTCTGGTTGAGTTCTAAGTGCTGAAGATATCAATCTGCTGATTGTGCCAAAATTCAAGCTGAATCAGCCAGTGAAATTGCTTTGACTTATACAATGCAGGAAACATTACACTTTTCAAATCCAAACTGAAAGCGTTTCAAGATTATTTTTAGTTCCGTGAATTCAAATTATTCAATTAATTAAATACACATAATGTTTCATTTGGGAATGTTATCTGGAGAACTCTCTCCAGTTTTGGACTCCCCACAAAGGAAAGACACTGACGTACTGGAATGAGCCCAGTGGAGGTCCGCCAAGCTGGTCAGGGAGCTGGAGCACATGGCATACAAGGAAAGGCTGAGAGAGAGAGATGCCTGTTCAGCCAGTAGGAGAGAGAGATTTAGGGAAACATCTATAACTGACAGCAAATACTTCAGTCATAGGCACAAACAGAATCAGAGCAGTCTTTTCTCAAAGTGCAAAGTGATAGGACAAAAGACAATGGACACAAACTGAAACATAGGAAATTCTAATTATATATTAGGATTTATTTATTTGTTTGTTTATTTTACTTCCAGGACTGTCAAATACTGGGACAGGGGCATAGAAAGGTTGTGTCTCCAACCTTGAGGGTGTTTGGGACTTAGCTGGACACAAGTCTGTGCAACCTGGTTTGATTAGACTTACTTTAAGCAGAGGATCAGAGTAGATGACTTCTGGAGGTCCCTTCTGACCTGAATTGTTCTATGATTCTACTATATATAACTTTCATTCTCATAACTGTAACAATTTGTAGTATGTTTCATACTGCAGTGGGGATTGTTATTTGTCTGTGCTTCCTGCTTGAATCAACTAACTGTACACAACAGTGTGAGATCAGATTTGTTTTCAGCTGTTTTTGTGCATGTAACTTCCAGGGAAGTAAGTGGAGTGTAACATAAAAAAATACTTGAATTAATGGCACAGAGAGAAAAAAAATGAAATCTACATCATGATGAGAGTAACTTTGTGTCACTTCCTGGGCAGAAAAAATTGTGAAAAATCAGGAAGGAGTGGCAGCACCAATCTGTACTGCTGGAAGAATATATGAATAAAAGCAGTGACATGGGCAATCCAAATCCTTAGTTATGTGCTGAAGTTGGGCAGCAAGAGCTGTCGAAATTGGTATTGCTGAGGTCATTTAGGTTCCAGCTGTAGGTCCAACCCAGTCTCCTTCTCAATGTTGCAGGAGACCAGAAGGAGATGTTATTAATTTCCTAGCTACTTCTAAAACTCCCTTCTTTTAAGGAACTATGGCTTTTGGTAGAGGGAAGGCTTTAGCATGCAGTTCATACAGCTTGGCAGGGTTGGTCACAGTGAGTTTGTAGAGAATTAGAATCTGTCTGGTTTTGGTTAATCGTTATATTTTATCTTATGATGTTTGTGTTGCACTATGGCAAATTACTGAGAAGTGAATACAAAGCACTAACCATTTAAGCAGCAATTTACATTTGCTTTATACTCACTTTTACCAATAACATTATTACACAAAGTGAAGGACAATACAGGATAAAGATTTTGGTGTGTTTTTTTTTAAAAGTTACCATTAACAAAGTCAACGTTTGCTCACATATGCCAGGCAATTATCATAGTTATGGCAATAGATTCCTAGCTTGAATAAATGGGATAAAATTTAGCAGCTGACACTACTCAC
Organism: Steatornis caripensis; assembly: GCA_013398225.1. NCBI lineage: Eukaryota > Metazoa > Chordata > Aves > Caprimulgiformes > Steatornithidae > Steatornis > Steatornis caripensis. Next base: position 244,252 of record VZSC01006336.1, on the reverse strand, counting down.
TTTTTCTAATGACCACATTACTTTATTTTTAATGTAATAGGCATGAGAAGTCTCAGTTACGTAGCGTTGCAGCAGACTGTCTTCATATCCTTCAATAAAATGTAGATACTCTTTCTAATATCTGCTTATGATTGATGTTTACAATACATCTTGCTCAGGCATACGGCAAGATTATGACAGCAGCTACATGTGACATTTTTGTTTTATACTTAGGAATGCCATAAAAAGAAACATACCGTCTTCCAGGTTTCATTTTTACTTTTAATTCCAACATTTGGAAAATTAAGTTCTTAATCAGCTACGCTCATAAGTGTTTTCCAGGGATTTTATCCAGCATGACAAAATGTAGCTCTAAGAAACATTTGCTGTCAAAAATTAAATTCTGAAATATAATTGTAGTTTACCTATTATCTTTCAATGCACAGTCTGTCTCTGTGCTATGCACGAAGAAATATGAAAGACAAGAGAATATAAAGAAGGAATATATTCTGTAATGGGATTACAGAATTAAAACAGACAATTATGTAAATTTAGTAATTGCTACAAGGCTCTCCTAATGCAGGATTTTGAATAAAATAAATAATTACATTTTATAAGTTACGTTATTAAATAAGGAGTCAATGTGATTTTTTTTTTAAACCTATGTAAAGACAAGGTAGAGTAAGTTAAACTAAATATTTTGAAATCAAAATCACATCTCAGTTTTGTTAATAGCACTGATCTTTAAGTCTGTTATTCTGCTATGAACCTATATACACTGATGTCACACTTCCCTACATTGATACAGGTGTTCATGCATTGGAGGACTACATTTCACCATTCCAATGATACCCGTCAAAATGGTATGATTGTTTAGGTATGTGTGCAGAGAGTATTGGCTCTGTAAGGGAGAGAGAGCTGTGACATTGTTTGCCATGACAGGCTAAATCTGCATTACAGAAAGTCTGTTCCATCCTATGCCAATTTAGTAATTCTACTCAGACACATCAACCTCTTGAATGTCTTCTAAATGACTGCTGATGTTTCACTACAAAGAAAAGTATCATTAAAATGCTCAGTGTTCAAAACCATGTAAAATGTTTAAACAAATTTCTGGCTTTAAGTGATGTTTAATGCCCGTGGCATTCATAAGTAATGAATCCATCTCCAGTCACGAAATGTGAAGCTAGTTGGTATAAAGCCATTATTTTTTTTATATATTTAATTACACTAAGAGTATTACCTCCATGTTACCAACTGTACGTCCATGGTTTTCAGCACCTGAGATACGTATAAAAAGACAACATTCGTTTCCTATAAAAATAAGAAAGAATGGATTCTATACAAGCGATTTCTATTTAAGCAATGTTAAAACGCATATTCAAGGAGGAATATTAAACTTGTTTTTCGAAAGGGAAAACTGCAAACTACAATACCACATTTTAAAAATTAATAAATTCTTAGAGTTACTCACAGAACAGGAAAATAGTTATGTTGTATGTATGGAATTTCTTTACAGTGCTTCAGGGCTTGAATTGTTTGCATTTAAGATAACATTTAAGAATTTATCTCCCCCCAAGCTATCCCTTCTTTATACTTCATGTTTTCATTTGCCCTGAAACATGATACCTTCTTCGTAGCTAAAGTGGAATATCAGGGATCCAAGTTACATTACATTAAAAATCTTTGGGGCCTTTCATTTCTGCATTTTGCTTACACAGCCAGAACTAAACTTGGTTTGGGATCAGTAAGAACTTATGCTGGCTGGAATAAATAAATACTGTTGGAAATGTTCTACTCCATTTGTTTTATTCATTATTTCCTAAAAGAATTGGAATAGTAAGTAATAGCTCTACCCAAATGGAAAAAGTGGCTTTAATGTATTCCTGATGTATTTTGCTCTTTCTATAACATGATAAATGTTTTTGTGGGTTCTACCTCCTATGCTAAGATACTTGAGTGTTCAGCAAGGTGTGAAAATGGTGTGTGGCTTGTGATGTGAGATAAACTGTACTGTTTCTTACAGATCAAATTAATGACTGCTATAGAGCTGTTTATTGTTATGTTTGGCCATGGAGACCCTGTCACTTCTGGTCATATGTTTCACAAGAAAATATATTGATAGGTGACCAAACTAAGTTAAATTTGTCTATTGTTTTATGACAGAAAGTACAGGAAGAATTTGAATAGCATAGCAAATTTGTCAGAGTGTACGCAGTCGCTCTTAGAAAGTCTTTTCCTACCCTTTGAATTTGTTTGTGGTTTTGATGATTATTTTGTATTACTGTGTGAGCTCATAATAGAAAATAATAATTCAAATTTAAATAATTTGAATTAAAATTCAATAATTCTAATTTAAACATGTTTTGTTTATTTTTACATTGTTGAAAATGTTTTTATTATATGCCAATTTGCATTAATGGCATAGTTTATTTACAACAAACTTTGAAATGTAATGTTTGAAACTAAAAATAATATTGTCAACTCAATATTATTTAAAAAATTATAAATACATATTCATATCAAAACAAACTGCATGTGAAAAATAAAGGTTTGACAACTTGATTAATTTCAGTGGCAAAATAATATATCTGAAAAGTTTTCACCAGTTCCATTATTGTTATTCCTAGTTATTTGGATCTGAGAAAAAAAAGTTGCACAAAACATTATACATATTTTTGGCAGTACATTAGAAAAGTTAAAGGAATTTTTAAGATGAAGTCTACTATATCCTCCTCCATTTTAAACTTGCATGCTGAACCCTGTAACTCGTAATATATACGTTTCTATTCTATTGCAATATATAAAGATGTTTTACATAAACCAATAGTGAATTAATGGTTGGTAGTAGAACAAATACTCATCAAAATTCTCAAATACTGTTTAACTGTATTAGCAATTTTAATATAAAAAATATTTTTGAAAACATTGTCAAGACGATCTTATTTATTAATAAAAGGAACATTTTAATTTACTTCATCTTATCTAAACAGACTTAACCTCCATCTGGAAGGCAGTATTATCTTGAGCCGTCATTTGTGGTAACTACATTATATTGTTAGTCCCCACATGTTACTGTTGACGTTGCAATGATCTCTCCATGATCTTTATCTTCTCTTGTGTGATCCAGGGATTTATTCACACACCTATTTTGAAAGTTATTTAGTTATATCAGGGAAATTGTTCTTACCTTACGACATCTAGCATGTTCAGACAAGTCTCCTGTTAACAATAAAACTGTATCCTTGGATATTCTACACATAATGGAAGTGGAATGAACTAATTTCTCAGAATTCATTTGCTTTTTCAGCCCATCATCCATTCAAAACAGAGCAGAAACATGGTTAATATGATTCAGAGCCATACTGGAAGTGATTTTCATACTGGAAGAATGTATAATGGAAAACATAATTTAACTCAAGGGAGTTAAAGGACAAATTTTTGAGTCAATTTTTAAAAACAGAATTATATACTAGGGATGAAATATTGATAATCCTTTTCCTGATAAAAATCTATACATAGTGTTACTTCAGTTGGTTGCAGTATACACTACAAATATTTACTAATTTTTAGTTTATGTGAAAGGAAGTCAGAAAAAATGTTCTCATTGTAGTTAAAGAACACATCAGATTTTCTCTATTTCTGGATAATAATTCACTTGCATTCATATGATGTTGTCATGTGTTTTGTTCCTGTTTGTTAATACAAAAATTCTTGCTATATCTTTTTGCCATTCTGCAAAGGTGTTTTAATATAGAAAAAATAAATAAACATTTGTGCTAACAGAGCCAGGAGTTTTAATTCTGTAAAAAAACATAAAGCATTTTATGGCACTGAGAGAGAATGATGCATTTGAATATACAAAAGAAAAATTTCCTGTTCATGTATTGCAGTAAGAAGTATATTGGGTTTCTCAAATCCTAACACCACATTAGATAGTAATATGGCAATCTCTGCATAGTAACTAAGTTGTATTATTAGCTTTTAGCCTATTTAAAAAAAAAAAGTTGTTAATGCCAATGTAATTGTTTTAGAAAGAAAGTAGCAAATGACTGTGAAATTCTGGATATAAACTTAAGATTTTTCTATAATGTTGGCATGTTTTAGGCAATCCTCAAGCTCATTAACATTTTTTTTCAAACTTAGAATCAAATGGATTGTGCAGAAAGGGGCTCTTTGATGATATAATTTATATATGTAAAATCTGATAATTTTCTTCTTCACTAGTTCATTTCCACTTAGAGCTCAGTAAAAGTAGAACTGCCTATCAAATATTCATTGTACAATGAACAATTCTATTTTTTGCTGATACTTAAGCAAAATTGGTAGAGGAAGGAAGAGAAATATTCCTGTCTCAATGCAACTGGCTTGCTTCATCCTCTCCAAGAGAATATAAGGGGTTCCAGATTGAGGACCTCCAACTCATAATAAGACACAGATTTCTAGTTTCATAATATAGCAAGCATAGGCCTTAATTTATATTTGGTTTTAATATTTTAAGTTAGGGTTAGGTAATGAAAAGTCACTAAGACTTTCCTTTTAACTTAAATATACTGTTAGTCAGTAATATCCATTGGGATAGTGTAACAATGTTTTATGAAACCTGTCTGCCACAAACCTGTTTGCAGTCTTATCTATGGAAAAAATCTGTAAACCTCCATAAACTGTCTCATGTTTAATCAACAGTCAAACAGATTAAAGAATATGATTTTTAGCCCTGTAGTTGAGAACTATAAATTAATCATAATAAATTTTTTTGCTCTTAAACCTGGAAAATGCTTTCTGTCTGCTTGTCATCTGATTTGGCATCCAGATATTGTCAATATCGCTAACATAATCAGTGTTGTGGGTCGTGAACTTGGAGCTGCTGCCAGTGCTGCCCCTCGAGTACTTAGCCATCTTCTTTACTCAGCATGTTTATATCTTTAGAATGCAGCTTGTTCCTTTGATCTCTTTGTTGTCTCCTTCTTGCTTTCTGTCCGGTAAAAGTCTGCTTTATCTACCTAAACAAATGTGACCTCATGATACATTTTACCAGTGCAAGAAAAGGTTTGAATGAATGATTTTTATAACATGATTATTTAACTATGCATATTTATTCAGTCCCTATGAGATTTGTCATGGAGAAGACAAAGGCTAACAGTTGCAACTCCTGAAAGAGAAATAAATTTGTTTTATCACCTTATAGACTGCTCTGCTATGACAGAAAAAGAACATCTTAGATGGTTGCTAACTGAAGGTTATCAGACAAGTATCGCTATACTGAAGTACATTTAGGTAATTTCGTATAAGTATTATTAGTTTATTAGATGAGAAACATTTAATGTAATGAGAATAATGGAGATACAGGCATGGGTCAAGAATCAGTGAGTAAAAATAGAGTAAGATTGGCTTTTGATTAAGAATAGACAATATTTAGTGGACTCATTCTCTGTATTTTAGAGTAAGTCGTAAGAAACAACACTTAACCTGCATTCAGAAATAATCTAGTTGAAATTTTTAACTACTGTATTTTATTTGTAAAGTTAAATACAATTTGAAGTATAAAATTTCTGAATATTACATCCAGTAAGTATAATACTACTCAGGTTAAGACTGTAATATTGAAGTTCTTTAATTAATTTCATACACATTGCTAGCACTTTGAATAGACACAAATGGATGTGTTTCACTGCATTCAATAATTTCCATGTGGATGCTTACATGAAACACTGAATAAAAATACCTACGATGTTAATATTTTCATCATGACATTTAAGAGTGTATAAACATAGCAAAGTTTTCAGAAAATGAATTAGCATGAAGAACAATTATAAT
>VZSC01006336.1:214204-228777 GCA_013398225.1 Steatornis caripensis | reverse complement strand
CAAGCGCTATAAATTTTTCTTCAGATGAAGAATAGTTGCTCCTATTAGAACACATATACATACACTTTAGAGAGTTAAAGATAAATGAAGTATTTTAGTATTGATGAAAAAACTCCCCATAAATGCAAGTGAATTCTACAGAAAAAACCTAACTTGTTAGCGCTATTGTATTTGACAGGACTTGGGGTAATGCTGGAAGAACCCAACTAAATTTCCAATCCAGTGAAGTCTTGAAGTTTCTCTATGAGATGAGGGTATTAAATTTAAAAAGATTTATTTCCAAATAATTATATAACATCTTTTTAAATTTTTTTTATGCCAGCACACCAGATTTACTTGAAAAGTGACCTGAAACAAAAAATTAAGGGATATTTTTCAGCATTATGAATTTTCTGATCCTACTTACTGAACTGTTTCTTGAATAGCTATGAAGATGCAGGAGCAAAGGTGATATATAGGTGAGACTGCAAGTCTGGTGTAAAGGACACATTTAAGCTAGTGCTACCTTCAAGAAAAGCCTGTGGAATCACAACTTGGCAAGTCTCAGTCATCTGATTATATCTCAAGCATCTGAAGTGTCCTGTTCACTCAGATTTTGTTCAGGGGCATATTCATTCCAAACTCCAATTGATTGCTTGATTCACCCTGTATTCAAAACAGAGCTATTGAGTATTGCTTAAATTGCCTTAACATTCTCCCACTGCAGTGTTGGGAGAGACTTTTCTCCCCCTTCCCAATTTCATAATATAGACACAATCAAAACCTTAGAGTTGAGCTGTGTAATATCAATATTTTATCTTCTCTTTCTGCAGGCTTATTACACTTACATCTACCAATATACTTTTAGTATATTCTTCTTTTACAGTCCTCTTTAATGATTATGAGACGTAAGAATTCATTTAAGTACTCTAACTAGCATTATTATAATTATTCAAGAAGTATGTAGAACCCCCCTGCTATTCTTCACCCAGAGAAGAACCAGCTGAGGTGACAGCAGGGTAAAAGGCAGTGCTACACAATGTTTGACACTGTGACACAATAACTGGGGAGGTTGCAGATTGAAAAACATTGGTCCTCATAACTCAGTGGTTGACATACATACACAATAAGCTTTTGCATGATGACTTGATTTAAAGCTGTTGTTACTTCCACAAAACAGAAGAACAGTGGAAATATAAGCATCTCTGAGATGGGTAAGCTGTTATAATGGCTCAAAACTACCCTTCTCTCTCTTCTGCCAATGGCTTTCCCAATCAGATGGTTGTGCTTATCTGACCCTGCAGTGAAAAAAGACCAAGCTAAACAATTCCAAAATAAAACAGCTACTATTAAAATGTCTTTCTGGTAGTTTATGGTGCTGAAACAACTGAAAAAAGGATCAGCTGAGCACCAGGGCTGGTGCAATCTATGGAAGTGGAGGATGCAGAACTGTTCCTTCCAGTCACAGCAAAAAGTGATTCCTGTCCAGAGATTTTGTGAAAAATCAACCTAAATGTTTGGCTCAGCTTCAGTGTGGAGGCTTGTTAGGTTATTGCAACCTTATCTGTCTCACAGCACTGAAATATGAAGGCACAAGAAGGTTTTAAACATTGGAAGGACCACCCTGTTTGTAGAGGCTTTCTGACAGCAGTCTTGTTTTTCTCTTTTTTTCTCGTCTCTGTCTATATAATTATAAGTGGTTTTTAATGCTTGGCTTTTTATAGACTATGAGACCGTAATTACATCTCTTCCCCCCCTCTGTTTCATTCACAGATTCATAACTTATTTTTCTCTCTGCCTTCAAATTTTCAGGCCACTTTCTACCTTATTGCCCTCCATAGAAATGTTTACCATTAGCCCAGAACATATAGTAGATTAAGAAAAGAAAGTTTTCTTTTGGTTCACTGTAAAGGGTAAGCAAGTAGAAAAGTGACATATATATGAGATGTTATAACTCCAAGCAGCTAGTGGGATTTCAAGCACTAGGTCATTTGACTGTTTCAGAGCAGGTATAAGCAGTAAAATTTTAAAACTACTGCCAATTTTTATTGGTGTTGGTGGTTTTGTTTTGGTTTAGTTTTGTTTCTATGGCAATAGAGTAGCTTTGGACTTAACAATGGTTGAATATTGCAGCCCGGTTCCTAAAATGTAAGGACTAAACACTGATATAAATTCTGACCTAATTCTTGCAGAAAATCAGGAAAATTTCTTTGATAGCAAAGGCTTTTGACACTGTCTCCCACAACATCCTCATGGGCAAGCTTAGGAACTGTGGGCTAGATGAGTGGACAGTGAGCTGGATGGAGAACTGGCTGAATGGCAGAGCTCAGAGGGTTGTGATCAGTGGTGCAGAGTCTAGTTGGAGGCCTGTGACTAGTGGTGTTCACGAGGGGTTGGTGCTGGGTCCACCCCTGTTCAACATATTCATCAACAACCTGGATGAAGGGACAGAGTGCACCCTCAAGTTTGCTGATGATACAAAGCTGGGGGGAGCGACTGACTTGCCAGAAGGCTGCACTGACATTCAGCATGACCTGGACAGGCTGGACAGTTGGGCGGAGAGGAATCTGATGAAGTGCAACAAGGGAAAGTGTAGGGGTCATGCACCTGGGAAGGAACAACCTATGGACCAGTACATGCGGGAGGCTGACCTGCTGGAGAGCATCTCTGCAGAGAAGGACCTGGGAGTGCTGGTGGACAACAGGTTCACCATGAGACAGCAATGTGTCCTTGTGGCCAGGAAGGCCAATGGCATCCTGGGATGCATTAAGAAGAGTGTGGCCAGCAGGTCGAGGGAGGTGATCCTGCCCCTCTACTCTGCCCTGGTGAGGCCACATCTGGAGTACTGTGTCCAGTTCTGGGCTCCCCAGTTCAAGAGACAGGGAGCTACTGGAGAGAGTCCAGTGGAGGGCTACAAAGATGATGAGGGGACTGGAGCATTTCTCGTATGAGGAGAGGTTGAGAGACCTGGGTTTGTTTAGCATGGAGAAGAGAAGACTGAGATGGGATCTGATCAATGCTTAATAAATATTTAAATCTGAGTGTCAAGAGGATGGGGCAAGGCTCTTCTCAGTGGTGCCCAGAAACAGGACAAAGTGCAACAGGCACAAACTGGAACACAGGCAGCTCCATCTGAACATGAGGAAGAACTTTACTGTGAGGGTGACAGAGCCCTGGAACATGCTGCTCAGAGAGGCTGTGGAGTCTCTTTCTCTGGAGATTCTCAAAACCAGCCTGGATGCAGTCCTGTGCAACCTGCTCCAGGGACACCTGCTTTAGCAGGGGAGGTGGACCAGATGATCTCCAGAGGTCCCTTCCAACCCCTACCATTCTGTGATTCTCTGATTCTGTGACTTCATTTTGATATTCATAGAGAATCAAGTGCTGGTACAAAAAGTTAATTCAAATTTTAATTTATCTTTCCTAGGAAAATGCCACAGTCCATTTCACTGTAGCATGAATTTAAACATTCCCTGCAATGATACAGTGTGAATTTAAGAGAAAATGAATTAAAACCCAGATCTATAGAAATTATATAAAACCTGTATGAAAAACCCTCTATATGATATTAAAAGCTTTTAGATAAAAATTATTACATATTGACTAAGCTGGATGTACTCAAAAAATTAAAATTGTTATTGAGATTTGGGAGAACAGAAACAAAATTTTTATAACTTTTTATATGTTTTAACTAAATTCTAAGAGTAATTTTAAAAATACCTGTACTTCAAATGTTCTCTAAATCTGGGATGTAATAGTTTCAACCTGTTACAAAAGGAAGGAAAAAAAAAGCATACTGATATCTAGGAGAGAGGCACCAGTAATACAAAGAATAAAAAATGTAAGCTCTGAAGGCAGCTATCAAAAATACCAATGACATATGAAATATGGAAACAGCTGGAAATTAATCAGTGAGAATAAATCAAACGAAACCAGAAAATCCAGGAGACCATACCTATGAAAATCAGTGCCGCAGGCAAAAAGGGAAACTAAAGAAGGAAGAAATGCTGGCATGACATAACAACTAAGAAGATTTAGCATATAGCTAGCAAAGGGATGTATGCTTTTACTAATCAAGGAGAACTACTGTGTAGTAAAAATTTAGTTAATCCTGGAGACCAAAACAGTAGTAGCAATACATTTTACAAGGTATAATTTAATGAATGTACTTTAATATCAGTGTTCCTTTCAAGTATATTTAAAATATATATTACCACACAAAGGACATTAATATACATGGTTACAAGAACATGTCCATTCATCTTATGAATGATCCTTAATGTATAATGCTTGACAAAAGGAACAGACCTGAGACTCAGTCAGTCTCAGACAGTAAGATATTCTAACTACCCTCAAGCGAGCATCTCAAGTCCAGAAAATTCAGCTCTCAGGTCCAAATCAATTTCTCTGTGGCTATTTGTGATGCTAATTATATGACGGTTAAAACATTCCGATGTTTCTGAGACTGGGCTAGATAATAAGGGATCACTAAATGTGCATTAAATACTCTTTCAGTTAAATCACACAGCACATGTCAGAATTTTCTTGTATAACTTTCTGTATACAACATACATTAAAAAGATATACTTACTTGAAACTCTATTTGGAGAGCGTGTCTCGGTTTAAACTACCTGAGACAACTGAAGTTTTATAATGTAAAATATAATGTGTTTAAATCTGTATGATCCTGAATTTGCAAAGCTCCAAATTCTCCTGAATGGCATCCGAATGCATATTAAAATCAGAGAACAAGTCAGAGAACATAAATACAATTTCATCTTCCTTTTTAGAGAATCTTGGATGGAAGATTAATGGCAGATGAAAGGTTTAATCACAATTTAAGACACATTTAATCAATTACATGAAATAGAATTATTCATATCGGCCTTGAATCAACTAATCGTCCATTCTAAAAAATATTAGAAGCCTGAATTGCCATGGAATTAAAAGGCAACATAGAGATATTGTTTGATTAATTTTTGCCAAATACTTTGTAAATATTTTTGTTCATGTTCTACTTATTTTTTCCCTTTAAGCATTTTAAATTGAGTATTATCATCAGAAATTATATTAATCTTGATTAAAGCCAGGCATACTGTATTATTCTACAAGTGAACTGAGTATAACTCTGCCTCTGTACTTAGCTCTTAGTTTGCATGAACCAAAGCTCGAAGAAAAAGTTTCTAACGTTATAATCTCAGGAAGAAAATTAGGGCAATCTCCACTGGGTTTCCCCAAGAAAGATTTCATTTTTGCTGTTCTGCTGTGGAATATGGGATGTTTTCACTTTTTAAAGTAACCTAAGGGTCAGGCCCAAATCCCACATTTTTTCTGTTTGCTTACTTTGTATATTCCGGGTCAGCTAAATGCCAGAGCGTCTTAGAGACTCATTGCTTTTAGATTGTTTTACCTAACTGGCGTAAAATGTCACAGCTCCAGGGAACGAGCTACATCATTCACCAGCTGATTTAAATGAACTGTATATCTATACTATGCTGACTTATGTCTGACAAATGGTAAAATTTGTTATACCTTGTTGAAGTATATCTAGAATTAATCCCAGTTACACATCCAATTTCAGTATCTTAAGAATTTATAGATTTTAATGTATCCCTCTGCCTGGAGAACATGAGAGGCATGTTTGATTAAAAATATTTTAAAACCCATCTATTTGTCCATTGCATTTAGTTTTAGATTGGTGAAAAGGAAACTTCAGGTTTGGTATGAAATTATTAAATAATAAAATGTAAGCTAAAAATAAGGCAGAGAATACAGTATGAATAAATTGAAAATATTAATGAGCCAATGTAATGAGAATGCATTCATTTTTAATGTTATTTTAAGTAAAAATATGAATACTTTATGTGTTCTTTTTAAGGTTTTCTTGAGGCAGTGGCTACATACTTATGTGAATTACAAAGAAAACATATTTTTTCCTGGTCCTGTAGCAGTGTATATGACTACAAATCTCTCTGCTTGATATTGTAAATAATACTTAAACTAAGAATTTATCTTCACAATTTTTCTTTAAAATAGAACCTGCCAAAAGTATGTTAAGTATTTTATTGCTTGTTAATACATAATAAAATGCTTATGGAATTAGTAATGCAGCAGAAGCTTTCTGAGACTGCAGAAATGTTAGTTGTGACATACATATTTTTTCAAACTGTGCATTGACTTTCAGTTATTCTGAATGCTCTGATGGAAGAGGCCCTGGGCATTGTCTCATTGTCTCACTGGAGGAGATACATGTGGAGTATAACCTCAAGAATGACATTGTGCTTTTTGGGTTCCCTTTTTCTTCTAAGGTGACATACATTATACCTTGAATGTAATGAGCACAACATGCTCCCAGCTCACACTTTTGTCTCTCACTCTTACATGTAAAAAGACATGTAGAATGGAAATCCAGGCAGAATGCATTTCTTACCTTGATCTTTCTGGTGAAATGGAAATCCTGGACTTTAAATGCAATGAGCAACACTTAGGAAGGGATTAGAGTACCAAAAAGCAAGTGTCTCAGGCCATTTTAGAAGCATTTTAAAATGATCTAGTTTAAAATTATCTAGCTTTAACGGTGGGGTGGACTAGATGATCTCCAGAGGTCACTTCCAACCCCTACCGTTCTGTGATTCTGTGATTCCTCACACTCCAACACAATGTTTCCTGTAGGTCCTGTGCAATTTATACAAGCCTGTGTGAGTATCTCTGAAAGGATACTAAACCTATTGTTTAGGCACCTAACTTCCCGTTTAAGTAACCATTTACCTTGAATTCCTATCTAATAGATATTATACCACAACTTTATTTTCTCAGGTAAGAATAGGTCTGTCTGTTATAACTTTGAGCTTGCCTTTTCCTTCTGGTTGATCTAGCCCGATCTGATTGACTTTCTCAGAGCTTTGCAATTAAACCTCATCTGTGAGTCTGTCTTTTCTGCAGGCAGCTGTGAGTAAAACGATGACTTGGGGGACCGTATTCTTTCAGACCAAAAATAACGGTTATTTTCACATCTAAAAAGAAAGAAAAAGTCTTAACATTGCCTTGTCTGTAGAAGTCTAAAGTGATATGATGGAGACTGTGCTGATGTTATTGCATAGACTTTGCTTTAAGACCTTTCCAGAGGAAGATCAATTGGTTTGTACACAGTGGTTGGTTGACCCCAGCTACAGGAAAGTCCCCACACAGCCTCTCATGCACTCCCATGGGGCAGGATTGGGGAGAGAGTTGGAAAAGTAAAAGCAAGACAAACTTGTGAGCCAAGACAAAGGCAATTTAATAAGTAAAACAAACAAACAAAAAAACCTAAACCCCTCAAAGTGATCACTCACATCTCCCACCAGCAGACCAATATTCAGACAACCTATGAGCTATGACTTTTTAGAAAACTCTGCCCCATTTTTATTGCTCAGCATAACATCATAGGGCATGGAATGTCCCTTTGGTCAGTTAGGGTCAGCCATCCTGGCTGTGTCCCCTCCCAACTTCTTGCCCACTCCCAAGGGGACCAGAGTGAGAGATTGCACAAGCACTGCTCAGCAATAGTTAAAAAAGTTTTGGTCACAAATCTGAAACACAGCACTGCATTGTCTGCTATAAAGCAAATTAATTCCATCCCACCCAAGAGCAGTACACACACAGATAGATGCCTACCAGGGGCAAACAGCATAAAGAATGAATCACAAGTTAGAGTCAGACAGCTTTTACATGCACTCTTTTCCTTGCCCCAATGCTCAGAGTTAAGCTATGAAAACTAGAAGCCTTTTTGCATCCCCGGTGTCATGCATGTCCATGATGAAACACAAAAGGAGAGACTTTACTCGTCCTCATTCATTGATGATTCCATACAAATTAGGTAGAAGTAATAGTATTTTTTTACCTTAAATTTACCTCTCTGTGTACAGTTAAAAGAAAAAAAAAACATATTTCTTGGCAAAATTAAAGTTAGGAATACAGTTATTAATGTAGGTGTAAAAATATGATTTCTCCTTTGCTGCAAAAAATTTAAATGAGAATTAAAGTTTGTGGTGTTAATCAATTTTTCGTTTGTTTGATATGACCAGTACCACTAATACTGGAAAAAAGGTTCTTTCTGGATTTTAGCTTTTCTAGGTAGGTCTTTGAAAAATTAGAAAAAATGGAAGCATTCACAGGAAAAGGCACCGTTGACAAACTGGAAAATGAGAGGATAAAGAGCATTTTATCCTTCTAATGCCTAAAACCCATCTTTTTCTCAGTCCTGAATCTCTAAATTGACAGGTTTAGGATTATGATAATATTAATAGTAAAAACAAACGCTAATTCATCTGTTTGCATGTGATGTCTTTCTGGAGATTTTGATTTCTGTTTAGCCTGCTGGCTAACTTATTAGTGTTGACTTTATAAGTCACAAGAATATTCAAGGACCAATTTTTTTGTCATATTATTTAAAAACTGAATTATGAGTATTCTTTTTCTCCCCTTGGTAGTCCATTGGAATAAACTTGCCTACTTCCCCAAAATGCGCTATGAACTGATGTATCATTTACAATTGTTGACAACAAAAGCCCTGAGTGGTGGTGAAAATAAACTAACTGCCGATACATGAAGGTCAAAAACATTGTCAGCATCATTATAAAAGCATGACTATGACCTGATTCATCTTATATTTGTCAATTTCCCAGTCCCCTTGTGATAGCTGCTCAAAAGCTCTGCTTGAAGAGGTGAGAGTAAAAGGAGATTATATTAATGGGGATCATGTAATATTTGTCAAGCTGGATATTTCAGAAATCCTTCTGGACCAGAGAAAACACTCTACACAAAATAGCTTTTTTCCCCCCTACTGCTTTTTTCTCTATAGTCCCACCTACCCACAGAAATAGTTGCAATTGCTATAGCAAAAATTTTTTTCACCCAAGATTGTGGTGACAGGGACTGTACGCACATTTGCTGTATGTGAAAAGTGGATTTGTGCTATATTGCACTATATTAGAAGTGAATAAAATTAATTTAACAGCACTAACCCTTTGATCATGTAGCTGGCTTTTCCTTTGTTTAAGGTCTTTGCCTTTCTGACTAGAATTTGCTTTTGTCAGCACAGCAGAAAATGACATATGGTATTTTTGTTGTTACTTGAAATAATCTTCTGTAGATCAGCTGGATTTCCCAAAAGAGTTTTGGATTCAACATTAGAGAGATGCGATGAAAGAGAACTCCAAATCGCTATACATTCCATGATTAAAAATCTCAGTAAAGTAAGCTTCTCTATTAAAGCCAATAAACTTTCTTCGCATTTTTAGCAAGTAAACAGGGCAGAATCTGCTCTGTGATGTATCAAAGTCTTGTGAACCCTCATTTAGGAGGTGAAATAAGAAAAAGGAAGTTGTATTTATTGGGCGGTTTTTTAAAATTGTCCAAGGTATTCATAAACTATTAACTTATTAGCTGTTGGCTTTGACTTTCCTTCTGATACATAAGCAAAAGACAGTTGTAAATCACTCTGGATTACACCCTTGCTCCTACATCGCAGCAGATAAATGCTGACCTGCCAACATAATGGGATTTTAAAATGACACTATCTTAACATGTATAGTATCTGTGATTAGAAATCCCCAGATACAGCAATAATAAAAAAAAAAAGAAAAATAAATAAACCAGTCACACATTGAGAATGCTGAAGCTGATATTGTTATGTACTTGGCATTACAAAATGGGCAGCATAACATAGAAACTGCTCAATAATTTGAATTCAGAGAGAGCAATCTCTATTGTTTTTGCCCACCAGCACAATACATCAATTTTTTCCTTCAAGTTATTGCATATTGATGGGATACTTTTCTACTGACAGGCTACAAAAAATTAAGTCAGCAGTTATCCAGTCAAAGTGGCTGAATGAATGGGAAGGTTAACGCCTCAAACTAGGTTTAAATTAGTTCACATTTCTTTAATAATTGCATTTCTGCATTAAACTTGTTTTAAACAGGAATATGTTTGATTCACAGTTCCTAAAGGCTAAGTTACGAGTGCATGATGGAAGACTGTTATGCTTCAAAGCGTACAAATTCAGATAAAAATTACCGTAAATTTCATAAGTTTTTCAAAGGTCAGTGAAGGGCTGGAAAGTTGCATGAAAACAAAAAAAGAGCTATGGGGAAAATAACTAGAATTGATAATGACCTTTAAGCCAATGAAGAATGAAAATAATAAAATACTTATCCATATGGAAGAGCTAAGATTCTCATAAAAAAGCTTCAACAGCAAGATACAAAGTAAAATAGCTCATTATGATTGGAAATGATGGACGGGTACTGCACTAAGGCAAAGGATTTCTCTTACATGGAAAAACCTCTAGGAATACTTCATTTAAACAAGTAGTACATTTTGTGTGTGTGCATGCACATATCTTTAGGCTGGACTTGGTGAAGCCAAGAGCAAACTTCCGTATCCTACTCTTGCATAAACCTGGGAGGGCTTTTTCTTGTATACTCCTTTTTGAAATAAGAATTTTAAATGCATTGGGACAAGTAAAAATTGTTACTTCATTAATTTTAATTTCCTGTTTCATCCTCTATGTTTTCATTTCTCTCTCTATTGTGATACCTGGCTTAAACTCCACTTTGACGCTCTCCTATCCATATAAAATAAGATAGTTTATATTTTGGTAGTTTTTGTCCAGAATGTATTCAAGACAATATTCAAGAATACCTAATATTTCAAGAGAATATTTTTTAATAATTTCTCATAGGAGAGTAGGTATGATATAACTGTGTTTAATTCCCTGTGCACTGACAAAATCCATTGAAGTTAATGCAGAAATTTCATTAACTTACACACAATTTGCTGGTGCAGACAGGATTTCAGGATCAGAGTACTGACTTCATTGGAAGCCAAGGCTTATCATCTATGAGTCCTTAGTAACTGTAAATACTCATTCAATTAGAAAACCTAACAGTTAATTTCTGTAATAATAAATGGGCTGAAGAATTCCTTCATCTTGAACAGCTAAATTGTCTTGTGGAGATTCTGTACTGCCTTACATAATTAAGCACAACTGAAATATTCCTAGATTATGGAATTCTGCTAATAAAAGCTAAAATCAATCTATGCTTGAGAACAATTTTTATATGGAATGTTGTAACTATTTCTGAGTGGCAGAATCCCAATCCAAACTGCACAGTAGGAGGACATTTCACTGAGCAGAAAAAAGAATTCTCACTGAAGAAAAAAATGTTGTCGTGAGAATTAAATTGAAATAAGATTTTTTAATTTTTCATGCTCTCATGGATGGGTACACAGAAAGGGTAACTTGAAAAGATAGTAGAAGATAGTTTAAGTGGGAGTTTATCAGATGTAATGCTGAAGAAACAGAAGAAATGAAGTATTAAGTTACCATGGCTGTCATTGATACTAATGTTTTTTGTTCCCCAGAAGGGAGAACCAGTGCGATAAAAACTTCTGCTGACCTTTCACACTCCTCTGCCGCATGCCCTGAACAGAGTATGAAGAACTCAAAAAGCTTATTGCAGTTTCATTCTGAGATATTCACCAATTCTTTTGTCAGAATTTCAAAACCAGAAGATTGCTAGTTGAAAAGCAGCCATTAAAATAACATTTAGGTTTTATAATTCCTTTCTTTTCTCTCATTTAAGAACCACCTCCTGTCCCATATATTTTCCTGGCTTTAAATCAGGAATCACTCAAATTCTTACACTGTGGAATATTATCAATTCTTTTACTAGCTATTCCAACATAGCCAAAGAGTTTGGCATGTTTCCTTCATGTACGATTGTGCTTTCTGAGTACAATCAATTTCTCACATTATTGTACCAGAATCAGTATTAAAAAATACAAACCATGCATTTCAAGACAAGTGAACAGATGCTCTGGCACAGATTTTTTTGTCCCAAATATAGAAATTCTACTATTTAATTAATGGCTGGGAATAGCATCTAATTTGGCTGAAAGCTTGCATGTTGTGAAGCAGGTGCATATTTATTAGATTTTCTTAATTAATGAGTATGGTGCATCTCCAGGTATGTCCAGACGTAGAATTACTGCAAGAAAGGCATAAGATAGAATGTCCAGTAATTCTCATTCACCAGTTCAGAAGTATTGGGGTGGTATCTGTCCAGCCTCCAATCAAGCATAGCACAAACAGTGGATATTTACCACTGATGAATAAATGAATAAATAAATATGATGATAGCTCAGCTGGGTACCTGTATTATTGTTATGTTATATCAAAACATTATACTCTTAAGGAAAAAGGTCTTTTAATTAAAAGTGTCTGAGATTTTGTTTTTACTTTCTTTCTCCTATGAAAATGAGAAAGGACTGTGAAAAAACAAATAATTTTGATTTGATACTTGTCAGAAGAATGGAAAGTGTATTGATAGATCTGTGAGTCTCTGATGTTGAGACTAGTAACAAAACAGGTGCAGGGAGGAACACAGGATGATGAAAGTTGTCAAGGCAAAAGTATACTGCTATGGATTAAGTGTATTGTATAGGTGATCCTCTGAGTCAAATCACCGATTTTTTAATACCAGAACTGTATTTTGCAACTTACCCTGTCTGCATTCAAAAGGTAAATTGATGCTTGTGTTGAAACCACTGTGAACTGTTATAATTTCTTGAATTTAATAATTCCCTCCTCTTGTAATTCTTGCAAGCTTCTGAGCATCAAATAACTACCAGGTCAGCAGAGCACTGACTGACTTTAAGGCATTAGTGGTCACACTGTGAGCTCTAGCTGGGAAGAGGAGATAACTAGCAGAATCTTCAAATCAATTTTTCTGGGGTGAAGTTATACATTTCAGCTAGGACCAACATATTAATCACCACTAAAAACTGGCAGCCCATTTCCTCTATTCTCTGCAGATGGTTGAATCCTCTTGTGTCTGCCAGGTTAGTTACAAGTGGTTTTGACATCCTGTACTGAATTGATGTCACAGGGTAACACCTATACAAAGGCACTACTCAGATAAGTGAGACTTTGACTACATCTGCTTAACTCTAAATCATTAGATGGTTCTAGTATAGACTGGGAAAGTAGAAAAAACACATAGAATGTTGTTAAGGGGAGGCATGGCTAGGAGATCTGAGTTGCATCTGGATATAAACGTGAAGGAAATAGAGAATGAACTGTTACAGTTTTACATCATAGTAACATATTTAGGGGTGATGGGGGTGGAGAGTAGAGCCAGAACTCACTAGCAACCACAAAATAACAGCTATTTGACTTAAATATGGAGAAATTCAAAGAGATTGGCCTGGGGTGTTGTGATCAGTAAGGCCATTGACATCTTCTGCCAACCATGACCATCTAAGTGAGAAAGCAATATAGAAGGAAGAGTCCCTCAGCAGGGGAGCGTGCCCACGGAAGTCCAATACCACAGAGAAGCTGAGCCTGAGGTTGGTTCATTTTGTATGGAAATCAGTTTGCCAACCAAGACTCAGGCACGCTGACTGATTAGAGTGAGCATCCTGTTCCCCTGTATTCCCAGTGATGGTTACAGCTGGACTGGGGCAACGGGGCTTTTTTCAATGTGAATGTGTATTCTGTACACACTGTGGAAGTGGATTGTAAAACATAAACTGTTATTTACTCTGCTATACTTATCCTGCTTAGAAATAAAATCTAAAAGTTACGTCACTATATGGTGTAGTTCTGTCCTTGAGGTTTTATCACTTCTAAATTCCTCCATGACAGTTGATATAATTCACTAATCCAACAGAAAAAAAAAATACTGTTCTACTTCTTCGGATAGTACTGAATTGTTGAGTCATTCCAGCTACAAATTTTAATTCATCATAGAAACATAGAATCATTTAGGTTGGAAAAGACCCTTAAGATCATCGAGTCCAACCATAAACCCAACACTGCCAAGTCCACCAGAATTATTTCTCGTTATCTTTTACATTTACATGGGAAATCATGCTATTGCTAATTTTCAAATGTTCTAACAAAATTTAAAAAATGCTAATGATGAAAAAAATACCCAAAAAGCTACACTAGATTTCCATCTCTCTTTTGGATATTTTTGGTGGGTTTTGTCATGTAGACTTGAGTTCTGGTGCATCTGGGATCTAAGTATTATAAGTTTAAAGAGAGGAGATTTGTATGAAACACTTGCTTTTAAGTAGTTGTGTACTTATAAGACACTTCATACAGTTCAGGCCCATCATTTTCCTAAGTTCCTAACTCTGAAAATTTCTTGGAGTACCAACAATCATAAGTAACATCATCTAGAATTTATTCTCTGAAACTGAGGACAAGAGAAGAGACCTGGCTTATATCTAAACTCTTTACCCTTCCAAAGAAGGTGGCATTGTGTATGGGATAGGAGACAGCCTGGTTACGCACTATGGTCTGAACTAATGCAATGAATGACTCACTGACAGCATTGGAGTGACACAAAGAAAGTATCATAGAATCATAGAATCATAGAATCATAGAATGGTAGGGGTTGGAAGGGACCTCTAGAGATCATCTAGTCCAACCCCCCTGCTAAAGCAGGTTAGCCTAGAGCAGGTTGCACAGGAATGCATCCAGGCGGGTTTTGAATATCTCCAGAGAAGGAGACTCCACAACCTCTCTGGGCAGCCTGTTCCAG
>VZSC01006336.1:186458-198803 GCA_013398225.1 Steatornis caripensis | reverse complement strand
ATAGCCTTTTAGGAATGTTCATGGAGACTTTATTAATCTCTAATAAACTCAGCTCTTCCACTTCATTTCATGGTTGAATATAATGGTATTTGCTTCCAAGACTAATTATAGAAGGCAGAGCAGAACAGTCAAAATTATGCCCCTGGCATAATTACAATGGACTTTGTTTATCTGCATGCCTTTAAACACCATCTATCTATGCAATACTTTCCTTTTGTTCTCGCTATTTGTTTCTGAGAAATGACATTTAAATTACTAAAAGAAAAATATTGAAGTGAGATGGCAAGCACAATTTAAATCTGACTGTAAGAACAGCTAACGCACCAATTTAGAGAATAGTCAAAAAAAAAAAAAAAGAAAGGGGAAAAAAAAGAACCGAAACAAGTAAAAAACCTGCCCAAAAAACAAAGGTAACAAAGTCCTCTATGCAAATGTTATTTGAAAGCCATTTTTCATACTTGGGTTCTTGTCTGTGTTCTGTGATTAGTTTAATTCTATTAAAACCTGAGTGTACCCCTAAAAACCTTGTGTCTTTTTTTATACAAGTTTCTGTTATATGTAGTATTTACAAGACAGCAAGTATAAATGAACTCTTCAGAGGATACTACAGAGAGCAACTGGAGTATTAAAATGCTTAACTTCTGTCATTTATGTTATAAAGAAAGGAAATAAATTATGGGTCTAAGGAGCATTATAACAATAAAATAATGGAAATAGCAGTTCTAGTGTATTTCTGCAGTAATGATTAAACCTGGGACATCATCTGAGCAGATGTGGTAAGTCTTAATGCTTCAGTAAGAGCAAGTACTGTATAAAGTCTAATTCATGTATGTAATTCCAGTCTGCTCTTCTTCAAACAATGTAAACGTTTTTGTTTATGCTTTTCTCAGTTTCCAAGCACCTAAAATGAGAACATAATATAGTGACTTAGCTTATTCAAGTACATAAACCACTTTACTATCCTAATACTAAAGATGTAATGGGTTTTATTATAGTATTAATTAATTATGATTAACTTGGAGTGCTATATTCTACATAAGGCATGAGGGAGTAAACAACACTCAAACACAAAAAAGGCTCTGTTTCTCTTTTGTTTCTTTAATTCACTAATTCAAAGATAGAGAATGTATCTACAATCAGAGATTCTAACGTAAACTCCAGCTTGTGGGTTTTGCAGCTGTCCAAGAGGAACTTGGAATACATAAACTAATAACACCATCACTTTTCATTTTGTAGTACCTTTTATCTGAAGATTTCAAAGTGTTTTTCAACTTGAATAAAACATACCTTACAACAGTGAGTAATCTACATAAGGGACATATAGGAATTTGTTTAATCCCCCATTCCCCATTGAAGTTAATTTCTCATCGCTCTTTAAATGTTTATGGAGCACTGTAGAAATGTTCAACAGTCTGCAGACCTCCTCCTTCTCTCCCCTGTATTCCAGTTTTACGATATATTCAATTAAAGCTGCTGGAATTCAAGTAGACATCATGTAACAGAGTTACCATTTGACTAAGACACTAGGATTGGTGCCCTCAGCTGATCAAAAATGTCAAGAAATATGAATTAACATATATGGCTAGAAACTCAGTTTTATGGGTTTGGTAAAAGAAATAAAACCAGATTAATCCAGGAAAGGAAATTAATTGAAAATTGTGCTACACTATGCCAACTACAGATGTTGGATTCCTGTGGGACTGGAAACAAAGTAGAAGGCCAGCAAAATTTCCAATGCATCAGGCAAACTGAACATTTGTTTATTAAAATTAAGTATTTTCACAAAGGAAAATCATCTTTAGATATGTAGATGACTATTTGGGCTTTATCCGTGTAAGTATGGTGACTGCAAGCTAGCCATTCATCTACGTACTTTTTAAAGAAACTTAACTAACTAACCAACTAAATATTCTGGAGGTATTTCTCTGCCATAACACTGAAAGTCATATAAGAACATACAGATAGATTATGATAATTCAGAATGGTCATGTATGTCTCTGAAACCCATATATCTGGATTCTGATAACAAGATAAAAACATTCGTTTAAGCATCTTGAAAGTAAGTATCTGATAAAACCCTTTCATTACATTCCATGTCAATATTATAATGCTCCAGAAGTAAATTTTTTTCTCCTCCGCTTGTCACTTTTCTGTCAGTTTTATCGAGATCACATGAAAACACTCCAAAGAATCTATGCACACATCACGGAGTTAACTCTGATGGGGCTGGCAAGCCAATGTGATATAGTGTATTATCATGAAGAGATGCTAACTTAGGTGCTGGAAACAAATTAACCAGGCGAATACCTTAGCAGTGTTAATCAGATGACAAGTTAACTCATTTAGTGCTAAAATGGGAAACTTGGCAGTTTGTTATTTTCTGCAATATAGGCCTGACCAATTTATTTTTCTTAATTCAGGGAGCGCAATATCATTTTTTTTCCATTACTGTCCTTCTACAAATCCACTATTAACATTGACCTCAGCACTGAAATGTCATTATAAGCAAAGGCTACTGCAATGCTATCTGTTAGACACCACTGCCTTGTTAATTATTCTACACTGATTTATTACCACTGGTTCCCAAATCATTATACTATGAGGACAAGATATTTTTTTGTAAACACATAGCACTTCAGTTTTATTATTAAGAGTAGCTATAGATTAATTTTTTTACATAAACCAAATGTGCTACTTTTTATCAGTGCAAAGTATGCCTTCTCATAACAATCACCACTTTTGGGTATGACTACTGTCTTTCAAAGTTTTTACCAATCACTGAAAAAAAAATGAAATTGATGTTTCATTCAGCATTTTAGTTAAGAAGTGTAAGCCTTTTCTCCTATGCTGTAAGCTACTTAAAACTGTAGTTTTCAATGTTCTCTTTTGCCAGATGATATAAACAGCCAACCAATCATGACACTAACTAGATACTTTTGATCAATCTCTTCAGCAGCTGCATGGCTTTCCAGATCTTCTTTGAGATGCGAATATTATTCTTATCAGGGCAAGAGCAACATGGTCTAATTTCACAGTTGTCCCTGCTTTGAGCTAAGGACCTCCTGAGGTCCATTCCAAGTCAGATTAAGTTCAACCAATATGATTCTATAATTCTGAACTAGAGCCATTTGTCTGGATTCACAAAGTTCTGGGATTCATGTTTATTAGCCTTTCGAGGAAAAGACCCATCAGACATAACATTCCTCATCTTGTGCCTTCAAGAAAGTGACTGTGGTATGAAATCTCCTAGTTAAAAACAAACAACACAAAAAAAAAAAACAAACCCAACAACCAACCCCCCTCCATGTTCCAAATTTGCAATCACATTTTAAATTTTAGTATCATCTACGGATGCTATTGCAAGGATTTAGAAAAATGTAGTGTAGAATAGACTGCATATAATTCATCAAAATAAAATACTCCATGTTTAATTTGCTTCACAGAAATAGCTTTCCTCTGGCACTAACATAGGCTTCTTTGTTTTGATGTGTCCTACTTGAAGAAAGGTTTTAGAAGTTTCTCGGTATCACTGTTCATTTGAGACTAGTGTGAAGGAGATCTCATTTTTTATTTTGATTTTGCAGTTTCTAGTAGCCTTCATGCAATCTCTTTAGAATGCTTTTTCTAACATGTTTAGGATAACTAATCTGGTTCTTGAAAACAAAATCCCTTTAGCAGCAAAAATCTCCTTTCTGAATTGGTAACAATTGCTGCACTGGCCACACTGTGCTAACAGCTTTAACTACTTTCCTTGGGGTCTTATCTCGGATCATAACTTTGGTAATCATTGCCAGACTTGGATTTACTGGATAGAACTGAAACTGGTCCCAGTATGTGGCTCATATTCTCTGCCCTGCCTGTCATCTCTGCTCTTCATGGAGAAGCATTATTCTGTGAGTTTGCATGTCTGACATCATGTAGCATTACCAAACTCATTTGGAATGTACAGGGTTTAGCTCTACATTTTGCAGGACTTTATCAACTATATCTGCTTCCACAAAGATTGTCCTACTTTACTTCTTTTAAGTTCAGAAAGATTATTCTCAAGCCTTGTATTGTTTTGAGGCAACTCTTGTTAGTGAAAATGATGTTCTGAAAAGCATCTTTGAAGCATGTTGGTTTTATCCTGCTTTCCTGAGGATATGAAGCTGTTCCTATACTGCATCTGTCAGCAGATGTATGCTTATCTTTCGCCGACCAAAAATGTTTTCAGTGAAACAGAAGAAAGGAGTAGAAGTTTCAGAAATATTGTGCTTCATGAGAACAGACAAGCTGTTAGGTAACACAGGTTCTGCTATTGCAATCCAGTGAGAGAAAGACTGGATGTTTGTCTCCTACAATATGTCAGAGAATTCCTATAGGTGAAATACATTACAAATTTTCCAACAAAGATATTAAATAAGATATCTTATTGCCAAAGAAAAATCTGTAAATGACACAAAAAACCATAAGGAATTTGATTTAATTTATTATTCTCTTAATAGGTCTGCTACATATATATTTGTTATCACAGAATCTTAGGACTAGTGTTTTTTAAAATAATTTCTTCTATTACTCAAATTTTTTAAGAAGTGTGTTCTAAACATGGCAGATATATTTGAATAGTAGGACCCTCAGACAGCTACACTGGCAGCCATATTCACTGTGATCTTTCCCCAACAATTTGCCACTCAAGAAATCTGTTCTTTCAGAAATCAGAGGAATGTTGGAAAATTATCCCCATCTCTACTCTACCTGAAAGATTATTATTTATTTTTTTAAGTCTACTTCAGTTATTTTTATTCTTTCACTCTCTACAGGGGGCATAATCTTGAAGACATTATCAGCTTTTATAAAGAATAGGCTCTAGGAGGATTATATATTCTTTTCCATTTGATCATTTACTCATATTAACATTCAGTTACTTTCAGTGCAAGGGAACATACAGTTCTACATTCTCTGGAATTATCTATTTACTTTCTGTATTGACAGCTTTTATTTTAAGGATACTAACAATGTTTCTGGCACTGACTGGAGGACAGCATCCAATTTAAACTAAACAATGCCCAGCTTGTTTTCATCTTGGTATTCTCTTCCTCTTCTGTTGCAGCTCTCAGCCAATTCTCCCCAAAGCAGCAAATTCATCTCTGTGGGGAGTTCTGTTATCACTTGTGTTTACACTGTGCATACTGCTGCTGCCTTCAAACTTCAGGGAAACAATGTACCCCAGTGCATCACTATGGAGTGTGGTTTTTTCACTTGAATTGATTGTCATAGTGTAAGTATCTGTGTGTACTCTTTTCTTACTGTGAGTTCAGACTTAGCGTGACCTTTTGCCTCCAGTCCTTTCTAATATGATACTCGGAATCTCAGCAATAAACTAAGAGGAGGTGTTTGCTGCCCACAGGCCTTGGGACGACCTGAGATGGTCCTTGCTTGACAAAGTCCAGTCACTAATTCTGTGTCTAGCAGAATTGTCTTTTGTGGACTTCTGTCCAGGACTTCAGTCCTGATGAGCTCTTTCCTAGAAAATGAATTACAACATTTTTAGTGGATCTGCTTCAGTGAATGAGAGTTCAGTGGTGCACTGTGGTCATATGTTGACTTCATACACATAGAGCCTTGACAGGCATTGAATTTTAAGTCCTGACTCCTGTGCAGGTCTGAGTTACAGGTCAGCTACACTTTGTGACACTCTGAACATAGGTCTTTTTGCAGAGTTAGGAACAAGGAATGGACATTGCCACACACCAGCAAATTCAGATATCTCCTGAAAGCAGGCTCCTAAACTTCCATCTGGCACAGACTTTGCCATAAACATTTCTCTTTTCCTTCCATGTTCTGCAATCACATTGATATATATCAGTTTTATATAGGCTTTCAAATGACATTCATCATATCTCCTATCTGCATTCTTTGTGCACAGGGAGATCTGTGGATTTGCTCTAGGAGTCTTGTGCTTTCAAAATGTTTAAGCTCTGGTAGAAATTTGGTCTGTTATCCCCCTTTGGAGGCAGTGATGGCTATACGAAATTTTCTGTAATGGAACTAGGTTTTCAACAATCAAATATAAGATATTCAATAGCAACTAGCTTTATGAAGAATTTTGGTTAAAATTATCAGTTTATAAAGTCAGCACACGCACTTCAGTAGACAAGTCTTTTGAACATAAACTTTCTCATCAGGGTTGCTCAGTCAGAAACAGTTTCTTCCCTCTCCTTTACTTCCCTCACAGAATCAAAGAATGGTAGGGGTTGGAAGGGACTTCTGGAGATCATCTATTCCAACCTCCCTGCTAAAGCAGGTGCCCCTAGAGCAGGTTGCACAGGAATGCGTCCAGGCGGGTGTTGAATATCTCCAGAGAAAGAGACTCCACAGTCTGTCTGAGCAGCCTGTTCCAGGGCTTTGTCACCCTCACAGTAAAGAAGTTCTTCCTTACATTCAAGTGGAACTGTCTGTGTTCCAGTTTGTGCCCATTGCCCACTGTCCTGTTTCTGGGCACCATGGAAAAGAGTCTGATCCCATCTTCTTGATACGCACGCTTTAGATATCTCTAAGTACTGATCAGATCACCTCTTGGTCTTCTCCATGCTAAACAAACCCAGGTCTCTCAGCCTTTCCTCATACGAGAGATGTTCCAGTCCCCTCATCATCTTTGTAGCCCTCCACTGGACTCTCTCCAGTAGTTCCCTGTCTCTCTTGAACTGGGGAGCCCAGAACTGGACACACTACTGCAGAGGTGGCCTCACCAGAGCAGAGTAGAGGGAGAGGACAACCTCCCTTGTACCTGCTGGCCACACTCTTCTTAATGCATCCCAGGATGCCATTGGCCTTCCTGGCCACAAGGGCACATTGCCGTCTCATGGTGAACCTGTTGTCCACCAGCACTCCCAGGTCCTTCTCCACAAAGCTGTGTTCCAGCAGGTCAATCTCCAACCTGTACTGGTGCCTAGTCTTCCTTTTGCTACTGATGTACCTAAAGAAGCCTTTCCTGTTGTCCTTGACATCCCTTGCCAGATTTAATTCCAAGTGTGCCCTAGCCTTCCTCGTTGCATCCCTGCATGTTGTGACAACAGTCCTATATTCCTTCCAAGTGGCCAGTCCCTTTTTCCACTTTCTGTAAACTTCCTTCTTCCCTTTCAGTTTTTCTAGAAGATTCTTGCTCATCCATGCAGGTCTTCTGCCTGCTTGTCGTGGTTTTGGCCCAGTTGACAACAAAGAACCATGTGGCCACTCGCTCACTCCTCCCCCCCAACCCGTGATAAGGAGAAAAACAGTGTATGAGACTTATTCTGTAGCAGAAGACTCAGTAACATGTTAAGCACTGTTTTCCCTAATTTAGTAGTATCAGCAGATGATTTCATCAATGGCTAGGAAAAATATTAATCATTCCAGTTACATAAAATCAAAGAAATCTGGAGATGTTAGCCCTCCACATACAGAAGTTTAAGCATACCTTTTCACCAGGAAAGGGGTCTGGGCACTCCCAGCAGCATATCACCTGTACTGAGGTCTCCTTCCTTACTGGTTCAGTCTGGGTGGATGCATCAGCCATTGCAGAGGCTTTCTCTGTAGCAGCACTGGTTTTGGCTTTGAGGCGAGTGCCCACCATTTTGTCAGAGACCAGGAACACTTCTCTGGCTATGGGCCTGCAAGTGGATTGCAGGGCGATCCCTGCACACCTTTCCTGCGGAAACTGCCAGGCTGTCTGCCACGCCACGCCCTGGCTGACGCCCCATGCCCTGTTTGCTCACCCTGTTTGCAGTGCTCCTGACTGCTAGCACTCCCCAGGGCTATTTAAATCCCCCACGGTTGCTCCTGGCAACACCCAAGCTGCGCCTACACCTTGTCAGCCTCGTGTCAGCCTCACTCGCAAGAGCTGCCAGCTCCTGGTGGGTCTCTGTTCTTCCTCGGGTTTCCCTGGCTCCGGGAATGAAACTGCCCACCTCAATCTAATCTTGAGCCACTGAACTTACTGTTGTCACCGCTGTGTGCCTCGCCAGCTGAAAGCTGCTTTCGTTTTCACAAGTTCTCTTGAGTCTCTAGTCTTGTTACCTTACTTTCCTTGAGATTAAATTATGTTGGTTTTTCTCAGCCTTAAAGTAGGCCTTGAGATACAGTACTCTGTGTCTGCTCTGATTCATCTGACTTTGATAGGTGAGTAAGGACAGCTCTTGTCATCGGGAGTCTCTGACAGTGCTGAAGATGGCCTTCTTTACTTCTGTTATCTTAGCAGAAGTTAGTGTTGGAAAATAATTTTTAACTTTTTGGCAAATGTCCAGTATGTCCGAAGGTCTGTGCTTTTCAGTAAAGTCTCTAAGGGTGATAGGTAACTGGTTGAAAGTAGCAGTGCCCTTCCCTTCCCACCTGCTGATAATTCACTTACGAGCTCAGGCAATTGCTGGAGCCTCAAGTGAGACAGTTCATCTGAGAACAAACTACAATAACGGCAGAGATCTGTTTTCTGCTAGTTTAGTTCCCTGAATGAGTGTACCATGGAGACAGATGAGCGTCAATGCTGGGACAAGGGAAGCAATTGGTGCTAAGGAGCTGGGAGCAGGAGCAGAAGGGGTGGAGTGGCCCTTTTGGCATCACCTCACTGCTGCAGCAGCTCAGCTTCCCTTGGAGTTGCTCCCTCAGTTATCTCTTCTCTCTAGGTTCTTTGACTCACACCCAGCTTTCTTTCTACTGTCTGCCTGACCCCACTACATTGGGACACGGTTTTTTATTCAATCTTTCCTTTTTTATTTTACAGTTTTGTAGTCAGGCTGTCTGCCTGAAAATAATTGGTATGTTCATCTGAAAACTGAGTCAGTGTCATGGCTTATAACAACATCCCAAGTGTTTGCTAGAGTAAATCAAAGCTTACTTTCTCTGCTTTCTTGCTTTCAACAGTGTTGATTTAGCCCACTAAAATTATGAATTAAAGATCTCAATAACCATGTTAATTTCAAATATTCGTCAATTATTACAGAGCAGCCCCAATTCTATCCCAACATTTAACTCTGTTAGTGTGTCTTTGTGTATGTGTGTAACAGCAATCAATCAAATAAACACTCTTCTAATAGAGGAGTAATTCTTACAGAAATGCAATAGTAAATTTATAGAACTTATACCCTAATATTTGGATAAATTCTTAAGGAGTCTAAAATTATCCAGGATAATAAATAACTCAATCGCCCATAGTCAAGACTCCTTGATTTTTTAAAGAGGAGGCTGAGTATCCTGTAGTGTACTATAATGCAAAAAGAAGACTTGAAGAGATGAGGATAACTTCAAATACAAAAAGCTAAACAAGTTTTATAGCACTGTTCATTTTTCCAAGCACTACTACCAAATAGTGAGCCAAAAACATAATTTAAAAATTCATACTATAACAAATTGTTTTCCCTGGGTGTATTCTTCTATGCTCAGATTACACATGTATAGCAAACCAGTATGCTTTGTATGCGTTGTTTAAATGAGCTACAATTTTTGCTATTGGTGTGTAAATGTCTCCACAGTGTTGATGGCAAAAACTGATATGCAACCAATGGCAAAAAACGATTGGCTCAACATAAACATTAGATGATTATGGGACGTTTTATCAAACAAAGGACATCAAGTACTCTTATTTAATGTTTTGCTCCATGTGTCCTCTCCCAGATAAGCTATTTAGGAAGGCAAAATGTAGCTATGTACTTCTAATTTTGAAACAGACTAGCTTCATATTTTTTTTTTAACTGTATTTAAGCTCTTCCCCTCCTGACCTAATGTTTCCCAGGATGTATGAGGATCTTGGAAATAATCTACATATGTCTGACGTATAGTTACTAGTGTTTGAAGATTATCTGGACCCACACAAAGTCTAAAAGATAATTTAATAGTTTATCAAGACTTTAGGGCCAGCTCCCCATGGTGAGTTCTCTTGGAACTGCAAAGTAATCTTAAATTAGTCCTCTAGGGGCTGATGAAATTCCAAGTATGCATCAAGGACACTGTCTTCTCAGCTTCACTGACTGCTGAGAGTGCAGCTTTTAAAAGTGTCTTGTGCTGCTTTCCTTCGCACATTTAACTTAGAGAAATCACGCGTATAAGTGCACAAGATGTATTTGACAATACCAGGTGTATAATTTATATTGGCTGAGAAACTAGGAGGCAGCATTCTCTGAGATTTAAAAGGCTTGGACAACTCCATATTACTTGTGCCTAAACATTTCAGCATATGTCTGCACTCCAGGGTTCAACATGCAGTAAAGGTGTCTGAGTTTGTTTTAAAATAGCTTCAGCAGGTGCTTGTGGCAATCTAACCATCACAGCATGGAGATCAGCAGGGGCAAATTTGTCCACCTTTTCAGCAAGATGCAATCCACAGTACAGACACGGTATTAAATAAAGATTGTTTGACATTAACAAAACTGTTCTGTTTGGTATTTATTAGAAAAAAAAGTCAACTAAAGCTGTCGGGGAAAAATTGAAGTAAACCAGTTTCTGAGGACATTGGCAATTAGAGCAGACTTTGCATAGCTTACAAACACAAAAAAATCCAGGTTTATAACTCCTTAGAAGGTAACATCTGACTAGAAGGGATTCAGTAAGAAGAGATGGGGGGATATCAGTCACCAAATATGTAAGATTCTCTTCCTTGGACTGGTTACAGGAACGATATGACTATTAAAGATCAGGTTTGTCACTAGTTTACAGCCTGTCACAAATGTCAGGAAAGAAATTTGTTCATGAAAAAGTTCCTTAGTACTTTTCATCTTCCAGCCTTTATACATTTATACATGAAGGCACTGTAAGTGCAAAAAAAGAACTATGCCAGATCATAATGAAAAAACTTTATTATCTCCAACACTGACCTTTTCTGGACAAATGTGTAAATTTTTTTAATATATCATTGTAAAATGAGAAATCCTATTACATATTTTCAGTTATTTTTAAACAGTTTACCCTGGGATTAGTCTTTCTGGAAAAGCTCAGTCAAATATGATGAAGGAAGAAAAAACAAATTTGTTCACATGAATAATTTATTTGTCTAGGAAGACCTAGATGCCAAGAGTCGGAATGCAGAATTAGAGTGAGGGATACAATCTTCTCCAACGTAGAAAATATGCATTTTATCATTTCTGTGAAATTCAAACTAAATGCAGATGCTTTACTAACTTCTATAAATCTAAATCCACACAAATACATGAGGCTACTAAAAATGTGAGGACTGTTTGGATTTCTGGTATGTACTGAAAGAGTCTCATCTTTTCAGTGCTCTTGTTCCTTCACTACAAAAATGAGAAGAAAATCCTCAGTTTTGTTGGAATACAGAGAAGTTATATCCAAGGCTGGAAATTTCAGACAGTTGACTGGGTAAGAACCTGTTTTGGAAAAATGAAACCAGTCTGCATTGTATGGGAATACATAATAGAAAATTCATTAATTAAAAAGAAAATATGTTGAGAACACGAGATGCCAGGACAGAGAGAAGATAAGGTTAATACCAAAAGGCAAGCAGAAACACAAGGAATTACCAAAATCAGGATCCATAAATCTCGTAAATCCCTTTTTGTGGAGTTCACTGTCAACAATGATACCTTCTCTTCAATCAAAAAGTAGCCTGCATAATGGACAGTGCATTATGGCTAACATTTGCTCCACTGAGACAACTCAGTGTTTCTTTTAGAGTAGACTGCACTTCCAAGGAGTTTTGAGTGAACTTTGTTCAGTTATTTTGCTCTACCACTTTTCCTTTTAGTAATCTAGGAAATTACAAACAAAAGGTTATATTAAAGTAGTTAAAACCAACAAATACGATTACAAATTTCTACATTTAAACTTAGAAAATTATAGAATTACAGTCACCTGAATAAAATATTGCACTTTGACTTAGTCAAACTTGACATCAAAGAACTTTTTTTCAAGAATTACATATTATTGGATAAACTTCAAGCTGAGATATAGTAAATCAAGAATTCAAACACTCTTTGGAAACGTTGCTAAATCTTCCTACCTTACATAAAAGTCCTTTCCCTTCTGAGAATAATACTTACAAAATGGACAGGCCTTTAAAACCATAAAAGATCTTTTTAAACCCCTTTCTATAAGGTTCCTATCCTAAACAGAATTATGAATTCAAATGATTCTTGTACCATAGAGATAAGGAGGCTCAGTAGGAATTTGTTAGCTGCTACAGATTTTGATGACTCGTGCTCTGATTCTAAAATGCTGAGTAATTATATTAAATCCTAGATAACTTTTTCTCAAGCACATCTAATCCCAATTATTTTTAATTGTTAATTTCTAAGGATGAATATACAAACAAAGTTTTGTGACATAAAGTAATCTTGAATTAGTGAAAAACTCGCCTGCCTCCCAAAATGAGAAGCAGGAATC
>VZSC01006336.1:172578-183374 GCA_013398225.1 Steatornis caripensis | reverse complement strand
GAGGTTGTGGAGTCTCCTTCTCTGGAGATATTCAAAACCCGCCTGGATGCATTCCTGTGCAACCTGCTCTAGGCTAACCTGCTTTAGCAGGGGGGTTGGACTAGATGATCTCTAGAGGTCCCTTCCAACCCCTACCATTCTATGATTCTATGATTCTATGAAAACCCCACCCACCCTGTCTTGCTAGGTGCCTCCATTGGGTTTATTGCACTTTCTCCTTATACATATTGTTAATCAAGGTATCCTGGATTAATCTGTTCCAGCGGTGAAATAGTGAAGTTTCTATGTAAATCGAAATCACTGTTCTCTGAAGACAATTGTTGCCTCTCTTCTGGTGTGGCAATGGACATAAATCTGTAGACGAAAGAAGAGAAACCAAAATGTGTCAGACTTCGAATTTTTCTTTGTGTATTTCAAGGACAATTTAAAAATTAATTGGAGAGAATAGATTAGTGTTTTATTTTTTTAATTAATACTTAGGAAAAAAATCAAAACAAAAAAATTTACCTTTTTGAAGTTCACAAAGACCTTAAATTAAGGAGTGATACCATATAAAGAAAGCAGATCCTAACAGGCAGGCAGTCACTGGCTGGAGGAGCTGTGGCCCACAGGCTTTGCCTTAGGCCCTTCATGCAGTCAGTGATTAGCTGCCAGGAAATGACTGACCTAGAGATCATTATTATTCTTAATATAAATCTGAGAGTATGAAGGCAAAAATGCTGAGATGTACATTGTTAGAGGAGCAGGGAGTTCAAGTTTGATCTCACTTGCACTACTCTTATGACATTGTAGCTCCACGGATACTGGAGAAGTCAGATTTGATTCACACTGGACTGAAAGGGAAGTCCAACCCTTTGCAAGATAGGATTTTTTTGATATTTGGCAAAATGTGATATTTTACCAAATTTTATTGTGATGCTTTAGAGACTCGTATAGGACAAAATAATTTGTTCATCTCATCATATTTTCTTGAAGGATTAAAGCCAAATGTATTTACACAGAAAAACTCTGTTACACTGAGTTTCATTTCATTTGAACTATTCACTTGGCTTATTTTTAAAATAATCCATAGAGAAATCTTAATTTCATAACAGGTAGCAGTAGGCTCTTGTAGAAATAAGAAAGTTGCTCATTACGTTTACGATATAAAAGTGAAGATCTTATCCCTGATTGTTTACTGCTGAGTTTCAATACAATGGACCACATGGAAGAAGCAAAACACTGGAAAAGTGCATGAGAAATTTAAATCTCATGGCAGCAGTTTACACTGCATATGCAATTCTTGTTCATGAAGTTAATAATTCTTGATTGAATCATTCTTGACTGGCTTTGTACAGACTCAGAATAGAGAATGAGCATTCATTGCTGTGAAAGGGAGAAAAACTTTGCTACTCCTTTGTCTTTTTCCTGAGAAACCTTGCTACTCCTTTTTCTTTTTCACTTATTAAAGATATAAAATTAAAGATATTAAAGATCTCTAATTTTCTCATAAAATTGCTAAATTTACTCTCTAGAGCGCATGAAAAAATAATTTATTGCCCTGGTGAAGAATTAAAATGAGGGTCAGGCAAATATTGCATATGTTCTCATCTGAAATTTAGGAAATTATTTTGCTTCTGATCAGGAAGTCCATAGTAATTAATTCTTGATATGCTTTAAGCAGATAATGCTAGCCAAACCAAAATTTTCTTTGCCAAACAGTCAGTAGGTAAATACACGGCCGTTACTGAAGGAGTTGTGATCAGTCATCTAATGTTAATTAGAAGGCTCTGAGTAGAAAGGATAGAACTGATGAAAATTTGTTTATCCCTTCATCAGACTCATATTATCTGTTGAAGAACTGAACTCAAGTCAAACAGAAAGATTCTAATGAAACATACATTAATGCAACCACAAATACGAATGATATTGTTGACATTGTTATCGGTTAAATCCTGGTAGCACTCTACTCAAATGATCTCTTATTACTGGATTATAAAACAAAATTCAAAAAGTATTTTGGCATTTGTCTGCACACAGAGAAGGGTGTACCTTTATACTTCTGTATTATCTGGAATATTGTATTGCTTCTGTTTGAAGAGATTTTATTCCTATTTTTACTTATTAGTATTTCTTTATTTTCTGTACCTATTATCATTTATGCATCTGCAAACATAATGTAGGTAAGGGAAAAGAGAGATAAACACATTAAATATGTATGTGCCATCTAGTTTGCGTCATCTGTGTGTTTAATCTCATTCTTAGGATAGGTATTCTGAAAGCAAAGACAAAGTGTGAGATTGAAAAGTGCTGGACTGTGCCTAAAGGACCTTAAACTGATATACACATTTATTTTCTTGTGCAATTCTCGCGATCTTGTTGTGGAATCTGCTTTTTTGAACTTCTTGGTAGTCTGAGAAGAGACTGTATTCAGTTTGCTATAACACACATCAAAATGTAGCAGCTAGGAATATCTAAGTACCTTGCTGTTAAAACTGAAACCCTTTAATGGAAAGACATTGGTAGAACTTCTTGAAAACAAAACTCATTTTATTTATTTTTTAAACAAACAGATATGAGAAATGAACTGAAAAGTCAGGGGTTTTTTTCCTAAAATGACAGTAAGTCTTAGTAGAAGTTATGTCTATTTAAAATAAGCAAACCAAACCACCTTTCTTTTCCACTCTTTTCAGAACTCACATTAGGGCTTGTGGCTGTTATCTTGTGATAAGCAGTGTGTACTAAGACAGATACAGCCGTAAATTAATGTAAATTTCTTCCATATCTGTTCTCTTTGTATTGAGCTTGTCTTGATGTGTGATGTAAAAAACCACAAGGAGATGGCCTTTGGATATTACCACAACTTTTTTTTTTTTTTTTTTAAGATACAGAACATATTAGCTTGCCAGTCAAATTAAAAAAAAAAAAATTAAAAGAAGAAAAGGATCTGAAAACTAGTTTTTTACAAAGGAGTATAACTTTTTTTTTTGTTGTCATTTATTTCTTTCAGTAATTAAGCTCTTCCATTAACTGATTCTGGAAACTCTCCTAGCTTTTCTCTGCTCATAACCAGGAATGCTTTCCTGTTTCTGAGCACACAGTGATGGCTGGTCTTTGTCTGGACTTCAAATCACAGCAAAACCTGAGCATGTATTAGATTCACTTTTTCTATTCACTATTTCCTTCACCATACACACACAGACTTTGGTCTGAACAAGTGCCATTTTGGATATCCCAAGAATCTGAGAGAATATCACAGTGTATTTCCAATGGGCCACATCAACACTATGACACAAAATCATTTTACAAATTCTTTTTTCCATATGAGTCTGGTGTAAACCCATAACAACATTTATCCTTTAATATGTGAATTTAGGCCAACAGCAAATGCATGAAACAGTTTTTAACATTTTATTTTCAGGATGTTATGAAAGAAAAAAAATATTCAATATTGGCTAGAACTCATGCAGAAATCTAAAAATGTGTAAAACAAAAATGTAAAATGTCATTAAATAAGCAATATAAGCTTAGCCAGTATAGATTATTCATAACATTAGTAAACATGCTATTCCAGACCATAACTTTTCTGCATTACTCTTCAGTTTTCACTAGGAAAAAAAAAAAAAAAAAGACATCTCTAAAATAAGCAAGAACTAAAAAAAAAGTGGAGAATAGGAGAATATTTATTTCTGAGACAGTTAACATATAGTATACATTAAAATGGTTGACCATTAAAAAATAGGATAAAAAACATTGAAATGGTGCCAATATTTAAGAGTGTCGTTGAGAATCAAAATGTTCAGAATGCAAGAGTGTGAGGCTAAGACAAATCTTAATTGCCAAAAGACTCTCCAGTCTGCCAAACCTTTACAGAGTATCTGCATAACATTACTTGCTTCTGGAGTTACTTTCATATCCAAGTGACAGTTACATATTAGTATTGGAAAGCAAACTCAGTGAGATTCTTTCTGCATGTTCATGGCAAACATGTCTTTCTACTGTGCAACTAGTAACATTTTACGTCTAGGATCTGGAAATTAGTTAGGAAGTAGCCAAACGTTAGTTTTTTCAAAATGTACTGAATATAGCACCCTGACCTCAGCAAATTCATGTAAAAATTAAAAGGACACAAAAACGTCTGGAAAAAAAGACTTTCAAAACCACTTTCTCCCTTTTTGTAGTAGTACTCTCAAAAGGATCCTGTTTTTTGTAGATGTCTAACAGTCAGTCCACTAGTATGAGAGCCATGAGACATTCTAAAGTGAAAATACTAGCCACTTCTTTTGAAATATTTTTCCATTCTTATTTTCAGTACAGCAGTTAACTAATGATATTTGCAATTTTTATGTGGTCAGATGCAAACTGCTTATCAAAGAAGAAATGTTATTTCTGGGGAAAAATGTTCACATGAAGTAAATAATAATGAAAAGGAGACTAAAATAATGAAAAACAGAAGGCCATAAGAGATAGTACTTACAGGAAAGTAACGGAAAGGACTGATGTTGATATTACGTAAGGTAAATGACCACAGTACATAGTGTCCTCAGGGAAGAACTGGGATCCATTGTGTTGTTGCATGTTTGATTGACTATGGTAAAGTATTCACCTTAAGGTGAATCTATCTATCTATCTATCTATCTATCTATCTATCTATGATAGATAATCACATAATGATAAAGAATTTTGGACTTTTAGGATCTTTCTAATTACACAGAGGAAAAAAATGCAAGAGGAAACAGAAATATAGCCAGAAGCAAAGTAACTGAAGCCTTGCAACAGACCAGAGAGAAGTAGGACTCTCTGCTGACACCTCAGTATCCCCCTCCCAAGATCATGCAGATGTACTAAAACAATGGGGGGGAAAAAGTCAACATCTATTCTAGTTAACAAGTGCCAAATTTACTAGATGAAAGAAAAGATAATAAGAGGAAAGGAAGTAAGTATTATTGTGACAGAGAAACAAAAGCTAACATTAAAGCTAAAGATAACTTATTTCTATTATTTTGGTAACAAATGCAGTTTAATTTCCATTTTGGCTGTACACCCTTTGTATTCATCTATTTCTGAAAACACTTCATATTTTCTTATTTTCTGGCAACATTAATGATGGCTGAAGTCAGTGGGAACAGATTTATATTAAGCTTTCACATTAA
The DNA here is from genome assembly GCA_013398225.1 of Steatornis caripensis. Classification (NCBI taxonomy): domain Eukaryota; kingdom Metazoa; phylum Chordata; class Aves; order Caprimulgiformes; family Steatornithidae; genus Steatornis; species Steatornis caripensis. The sequence continues at coordinate 178,242 of VZSC01006336.1, read as the reverse complement.
TCCATCTTGCAGAATAGGCTAAGAAATAAGCCCCAAAAGATGAGGTACTACTGGATTTCATTTAGTAGCCTTTGTTATCTTCCTTTGTAAATGTTTTAGACTAATTTTTTTCTCTGCTGAATTAATGGTCTGGTGTTGCATTTGAACCACATTAAAGTCATGTGAGTAAAGCAGATGCCAGTCTTTGTAACATGAATATATATGAGTTCCTTCGGTTTCTCTGAAAACGTTTGTTTAGAACATGTTCTTTCTCTCACAAAAGAATAATAATAAAAAAAAGATTATAGTATCCAACTGATTCCACTCCAAAATGCTATTTCAGATTCAAGTACTAAATGGGTGAGGGAGCTGATGATGGGAACACACTGAAAGCTGAAAATGTTTCAACAAACACACTAAGCATAATAGAAATTATAGCCAATTCAGTAATAAAACATAATCAATGCTGGTCCATACTTCCATTCATTCTCTTCTTCCTCAACTTCATAAATTAAAAGATTCATAACCTGACAGGTTAAAATATATGTTTAAAGTAGGGAAATCATCTAATTATTAGTTTAAAATCAAGTCTGCATTTTGCTTGTGACTCCCAGGATACAATGACTGACATATCTATAATGTGAACCACTACTGATAAACTATCTTTTTAATTCAGTTTTTGCAAAAATCTGCTTTGATAGAATGGAACATGCTTACAAGGCATATAGTTCCTTCTTTACACAGAGTATAATTACTAAAGGAATTACTGATCTAAATCTACATAGTCATTAATTGAAAAAGTTCATCTTTCAACAAAGAACATTCTAATAACCTTCAAAAGCAGATGGCAAACTTTGCTTTAACAGTTTGTTTTTTTTTATTTACAGCACTTTGTAAGCTCCAATTCCATGGATTTATTTGCTGAAGTTGCCAGACCTTTATTTTATGATAAACTTTTATCTCTTTGTTGTAATGCACAAAGGGATTTCAAATGCAATGTTTTATTCATTTTTCAAAGCCCAAAGCTCCTTAAAAGCCTCTGAAGGTTTTTTGTGGGATTTTTAGTGGGGGTGTGTGTGTGTGTTTCTTTTTATTCCCTCCCTTCTTCCCTTCTCTCTCTCCTTTTCTAGCAATCAGCAACAATAGGGCTCTTGTGGTGCTCAAAAAACAAGTTCTTTCTTTTCTGGGTGTCAAGGAGTCTGCCTTCTGAGTGACACTCCTGGGGACTCTAAAACGAGAACTGTAGTTGGGGTTATTTGGCACTGAAAAGCGTTACTCAGCTTCTAGTCTCCACTCTTTCATGAGAGCAAGTAGCAAAGGTGAAAGGTTGCTACTAGGAATTTGAAAGGATTGTTTCTCTTCAACAGCCTGAGCTCATCTTATGTTGCCAGGGAAGACAGAGTCCTGATCTGATAAAATCATTCATTGCACTGTGAAACACAACATATTTTTTTAAAGGGAGAAAAGAGAATGAGTTAAAAAATAAAATTTCTAGATTATTATAACATAGTCTGTCTCTTCCCAAACAAAAAAAATAAATCACATATAAAATTATAACAAGTTTTTTTTTATGTTTTTCAGTTAATGTTGCTAGTAGTTATGAAAATCAGTTATGAAGACTAGTTTGTTTTTTAAAAATATTTTTGTACTAAAAGAAATACAGCAATTTTATACGTATTACCTCCAACACTTTTCTTCTTGTACTTTTTAAAAATAAACCATTTTTTAAAGCTAGGTTTCATATTATTTATATTTTTACACAAATTGGAAGTTAACAAGCCAAAATGGAACAGTAAATTGCACAGTATGACCTTCTATAGAATTTAGGCCTACAATGTTTTATCCAGTTACTAACATATTAAACTCAAATAGATATGCTTAATTAAAAATGTCTTTCAAACAACTTTCATGATTCAAGCCCAGAATGGTACATGTCCAACACTAGAGGCATCGTACACATCACATTACAATATTTATCCAGGAGTTAGAAACATGAGAAGACTGGAAAATTAAGATATTTACTTGGAGGAACCGGGCAGGAATTATTGGGAAGGCAGATTCATAGGAGGAATGTTGGAGGAAAGGAGGAGGTTTGTAATGATGACAGAGAGGTTGTTCATCACAAATTGTCTGCAAAGCAACTGGTCCCAAGTCAAAACCAGATCATTCTGACAGGACAGGTTCTTGCTTTCACTTAAAAACAGTTTGAGGAACGAAGAAATAACAAGGTGTGTCATAACTGAAGAAAGAAAGAAAAAATCCTTTTTTTGCTTCTTATAGAAACTCAAACATCAAAGGAAAGTTAATTCCTTTTCACATTAAGAATGTGCAGTCAAGTTGACAGAAGTGTTTGTAAGGCAAGATTGTTTCAACTCCAACCATCAGATGTGTTCATGCACGCGTGTGTGCGTTCTGATGTAGAAGAGAGTAACATCAGAGAGAAGGGTGACTGGAAGAGGAATGGCAGAGGAAGTGGCAGAGGAGCACAGGGGTCGACAGGAATAACTCTGTAAAAGCAGATGATGAGTGAGATCATTTTGGATGAGTTTAAAAACAAGTTTTAGAGAGAAAATTCTTCTCAAAATTACTATGTGTCAACTCCGTCCTGCTCTGTTAGAACCGACAACTGGATTTATTTCTCAGATGAAATAATTTAATTCTGCTTGTAAGTCTGGCATGCAACAATTTACTGAAGCTTTATTTATCTCAGTGGGCCTGTGTAGCTACAGGGGTCTATTTAGATATGTATGATTAAGTTTCAAGGAGCTTTCTTTTTTTCTTTCTTTTTTCTTTAGCACAATTCTCTATGTGTAAACTGAAAATTAAATTACTTGTTCTTTTATATTGGCTAATTAACAACTTAAATGCTGATGTGAAGTTGAAGAACACAGAAAAATTCCAAAATTGAGATAACTGATCTTACAGATCAGTTTCTGCATGACAGTAACTTTACAGGTGTTTAAACGTATCACTTTTCCCCTGTGTACTTGAAATAGTCTCTTGACAAATGATTAAAACAGTCAGGAGATAAATAAAATCTAACTATGGTATTTGTATTAGCCTGGTATGCAAACTCAGCCAAACTGTGAAATTATAAATCAGACAATTATTTAATATTCTCCCTTTATAGTATACATATAATAAAAGTGGAGGCATAAAATAATTTTTAGTGGGACTTTAAAGCAATTTAATTGATTAACAGCTAATTTGGACAAATATTCAATTTTATTATATTCAAACTAGAATAAATGTAGTGTTTTCAATCTTTTACTTTATAGCATATGGTTTTCCTCTTAGTTCCATATAGTCCCTTATCATCGGTACAGGGAGTCACACAGCAATTGCAAGGATTTATCATTGGTTCTCTTCACCTTCTTCATCTGAACAGGAAAAATATCTGAACATAGCATATAAAGCTATGGATCCAAAGCTTATTATGTCAGTATCTTAAGACTGAGACTTAGGAAATATTTTATTTGATGCTAGTCAACTCTTCTTGATGGAAACCGTTAAGGGAAGTTATCTGATGTTGGGTCTGACAGCCTGAGAGAGGTGAGACTGCTGCAGATTCATGCCCCAGGTCCAGCAAGTAGCAAAGCTGAAAATATGTTCCCAGTAGGCACATGTAGAGCACATGTGTACACCACATGAATATACATGGCCAGACACATGGGTAACACAGACAGACACATGAAGCATTCGCTTGAACGCACACAGCACTAATGGCCTCATCCTGCTCCATTCTCTGAACCTTCTCCATCCTGGCTGAACAAGATGGAGGTCCACTAGTGAGAATATATATATATACATACATACATACATATATGTAGATGACATTTGCTTTCACTCAGTCTGGCCTCTTCAGTTGCTGTCACACAGATACATGCTCCAGCCCACAGTCCCAGCCCAGCTGCTGGCACTCAGACCCTCACTCACTCTGCTGCACCACAGACCCATAGGCACCTGTAACCTGTGGTCTGACTCCAGTTGCTGGTGCTCAGACTCTCCATATACATGCATGCGCATCAAACAGAGAGCCCTTCACCTGCAAAAGTCATTAGAAATGGAGCATCATTAGAAGACAACATAGACTGTGCTGCCAATCAGATGTCCATGGCATGGTAAGACAAGCATACTAACCATCTAACTATATACATGTAACCAGTCTTTTTTGTCCTACTTATCCCTCTGCTTTCCCACATTTGTTCCTCCCTAAATCACCTAAATCTCTCCCTTTCCATAGAAGGAAATTTCCTTCACATACAACCCAAAAATAATCCAAAGGAAAAATCAAGCTCTCATTTGAAAACATTTGCTCTGTTAAATTTATTTTCATAAGCAGATGTCAGCAATCCCTATGATATCAAATGAATGGGATACTTGAAAGAAGAAAGCCTTGCAGAAATGTTCTTCAAGGCAGGGACAATATACCTTCTCTTTTCTCCTGCCACTTTCTTCCTCCCCCTCAGAACTATTTAACTTCCATAATGCTGCTGCTAAAAATGAAGCCTAGTAGTAATTTTATTCTCAGAAAGTTTTACATTCTTGGTAGGCAGATATAACAAATTCTAAAGTCTTTTTTCTCATTCCGTCAAAATTTTGTCAGATGTTTGTATTTTGATATCACCTGTTCTTTTGCTCTTTTAAAACAATTCTGTCACCTTATCTCTTCATGGTACAAATTTTCCTTTTTGAATAAAACTGATGAGCTTGACAACATTGCTCAGTTTTCTGAGCTGAAGTTCTTCAAAGAAACCTGCATTTACACAGATGATTGGATGCAACTGGGGGAGGCAGACAAGAAAGAGTGAGAGGTTAGAATATACTGTTTTGGAAAATTTGAACCATAATGTAAACTCTTCATTTCGATTTAGCTAACATTTGCTTCTGCATCAGTTAAAGAAAATATTAAACTGCATTTCTCTATCCATATGCTGCTATTAAATGCACCATCAACAATTCTTTGCTGAGCATTCAAACTTACGTCAACTTCATTTGCTAAGTAGGTAAGTTGGTCACTAGTAGGAAAGGGAAGTGGTGTGGAATGAGAGAGATGGTGAAAAGGAGAGACAACACACACTTGTGTTTATCAGTTTATCAGAAAACTGAGATTTACGGCTTATTGTCTCACTTTGAATAACACTGTACTTTTCCTTGAGACTTCATTGAGTCTTCATTTTTCATTGAGATTTTCAGTCTCAATGTGGCAAGTTCAAAAGGCACATTCTGACCACCTAGGAAGGGAATTTAGTTCTCTCTTGAATTCTTAGAGAACACTTTCAATCTTTTCTGTAAAATGCTTTTTTTTTCTTTTTTTTTTTTAATTTGAGGAAGTGTATAAGATTTTACTATTCCTGTATTAGGACCTGTATAGGCTTTTCCCCTCTTATTTATTTGCTATAAAAATAAAAGAAAAATAGAAAAGAGAATTTAAACTGTTACAATGTTAAAAAAATAAATAAGATGATAACGATCTGTGATTCTGCTATTCTGTGAAGTGTCCTAAGGAATCAAGTCAGTGGTCCACTTAGAACAGTACTGTATCTCTGACTAAGCCAGCAGAAGAAAAAGGAAATTACATGTCTGTATTCTCATAAGACTAACACTAATTATTCCTCTCCCTGCAAATGTTTTGTGCATGGCTATGTATATTTATCAAGAAGATAATTTAGAAAATAGATAATG
>VZSC01006336.1:146146-172478 GCA_013398225.1 Steatornis caripensis | reverse complement strand
TGTAAGCATGTACATATATATTATTTATATAAATAAATTTAAAATATAATAAAAATAAGAAATAAATCTAACACTTTGATCTATTAATAATAATTAATTTCATGAATTGACTTTTAGTTTATCTTTCTTCTTTGACTTTAGGAAGTTTTTTCTATTATTGTGAGGTTTTTTTAAAGACAAAAAGGTGATTTCCTTTTCTTTAAATACTTTTTTATGAATAACTGCAGAGCTGGCCTGATTAATTACTGTCTTTATTCACTTAAGAGAGCTGGCTAACATTGTTGTGAGGATTCCCTCCATAATTTTTGAGAAGCTGTGGAGATCAGAGGACATCCCGGAAGACTGGAAGAAAGCTAATGTCCCCTCCATCTACAGGAAGGGGTTAATCAGAAAATCACTGAATGGTAGGGGTTGGAAGGGACTTCTGGATATCATCTAGTCCAACCCCCCTGCTAAAGCAGGGTAGCCTAGAGCAGGTTGCACAGGAATGCGTCCAGGCGGGTTTTGAATATCTCCAGAGAAGGAGACTCCACAGTCTCTCTGAGCAGCTTGTTCCAGTGCTCTGTCGCCCCCACAGTAAAGGAGTTCTTCCTCGTGTTCAGGTGAAACTTCCTGTGTTCCAGTTTGTGCCCATTGCACATTGTCATGTCTCTGGGCACCACTGAAAAGAGTCTGGCCCCATCCTCTTGACACCTGCCCTTTAGACATTTATAAGCATAGATAAGATCCCCTCTCAGTCTTCTCCTCTCCAGGCTAAACAGACCCAGGTGTCCCAGCCTTTCCTCATAGAAGAGATGCTCCTGTTCCCTCATCATCTTCATTGTCCTCCGTTGGTCTCTCTGCAGTCATTCCCTGTCTCTATTGAACTGGAGAGCCCAGAACTGGACACAGTACTCCTTACCAGGACAGAGTAGAGGGGGACGATCACCTCCTTCAACCTGCTGGTCACAGTCTTCTTAATGCACACCAGGATGCCATTGGCCTTCCTGGCCACAAGGGCACATTGATTGCTTGTGGTTAATCTGTTGTCGACCAGCTCTCCCAGGTCCTTCTCCGCAGAGCTGCTCTCCAGCAGGTCAGCCTCCAGCCTGTAGTGGTGCATGGGGTTATTCCTCGCCAGGTGCAGGACCTTACACTTGCCCTTGTTGAAATTCATCGAATTCCTCTCCACACAGCTCTCTAGCCTGTACGGGTCATGCTGAACGGCAGCACAGCCTTCCAGTGAGTCAGCTGCTCCCTCCAGCTTTGTATAATCAGCAAACTTGCTGAGAGCACACTCTGTCCCTTCATGCAGGTCAATGATGAATGTGTTGAACATGCATGGACCCAGCACTGACCCCTGGGCAAACTGCTATTCACAGGCCTCCAACTAGACTGCACCACTGATCACAACCCTCTGAGCTCTGCCATTCAGCCAGTTCTCGATCCACCTCACTGTCCTAACCCACATTTCCTAAGCTTGCCCATGAGGATGTTGTGGGAGACAGTGTCAAAAGCTTTGCTGAAGTGGAGGTCGACAACATCCACTGCTCTCCTCTCATCTACCCAGCCAGTCATGCCATCCTAGAAGGCTATGAGATTGGTCAAGCAGGATTTCCCCTTGGGGAATCCATGTTGGCTACTCCTGATAACCCTTTTTTCTTTCATGTGCTTAGAGATAACTTCCAGAATGAGCTGTTCCATCCCCTTTCCAGAGATCGAGGTGAGTCTGACTGGCCTGTAGTTTCCTGGGTCCTCCTTCTTGCCCTTTTTGAAGACTGGAGTGGCATTGGCTTTCCTCTAGTCCTCAGGCATCTTTTCTGTTCTCCATGGCCTTTCAAAGATGACGGAGGGTGCTTTAGCAATAGTATCTGCCAGCTCCCTCAGCACTGGTGTGTGCTGTGGGTGTCCAGTTTGCCTCAATGATCTCTAACCCAACCATCCTTGACCAAGGGAAAGTCTTCCTTTCTCCAGACTTTCTCTCTTACCTCCTGGATCTGGAAATCCTGATGGTCAACCTTAAAGGAAGATCCATGAGATTATAGACCCCTCAGTTTTACCTCAATCCCTGGGAAAGTTATGGAGCAAATCTTCCAGAGGGCTTTCAGAAGTCAAATGAAACATGTTATTGGGAAAAGCCAGTACGGATTCACCAAGGACAAATCGTGCTTGACAAATCTGATTGCCTTCTATGACAAAGTGACTCTCTTGGTTGATGTGGGATACACGGTGAACATTGTTTACCTGGATTTTCCTTTCGATATGGTTCCCCACAGCCTCCTCATAGAGAAAGTGATGTGATATGGTCTAGACAAGCGGTCTGTGCAGTGAGTGAGGAACTGTCTGATAGACTGCATGCTGAGGGTGATGGTAAATAGCTCTTTTTCCAACTGGTAATCTGTCACAAGTGGGGTCCCCCAGGGATCGATGTTGGGTCCAATGCTGTTTAGTATCTTTATAAGTGATCTGGGTGATGGGATCAAGTGTAACCTGATGAAGTAGTTTGCTGATGATACCAAACTATGTGGGGAATTGGACACATCAAAAGGGAGACCCACCCTACTGGAAGACCTGGATAAGCTGGAAGAGTGGGCTAACAAGAATCTTATGAAGTTAAACAAGGACAAGTACAAGGTCTTGCAGCAGGGGAAACACAATGCAGGAGTGCAAGCACAGGCTGGGATCTGCCTGGCTGGAAAGCATGTCTGTGGAAAGAGATCTGGGGGTTCTGGTGGCCAGCAAGCTCAATATGATTGAACAGTGTGCTGCAGTGGCAAAGAAAGCCAACAGGATGCTGGATTGAATCAAAAAAGGCATCACCAGCAGAGATAAAGAAGTCATTATCCCACTCTACTCAGCACTTGTCAGGCCACACCTGGAACACTGTGTTCAGTTTTGGTCCCCACTATACAAAAAAGATGTGGACAGGCTGGAGAGGGTCCAGAGAAGGGCCCAAAGATGGTCAATGGACTGGGAAGCCTCCCATATGAGGAAAGGCTGAGAGAACAGAGTTTGTTCAGCCTTGAGAAAATAAAGCTTAGGGGAGACGTCATCACTGTGTTTCAATACTTAAAGGGTGGCTGCAAAGAAGATGGAGACTCCCTTTTTACAAGGAGTCACATGGGAAAGATGAGGGGTAATGGGTATAAGTTACGCCTGGGGAGATGGTGATTGGACATAAGAGGACAATCTTTCACAATGAGAACAATCAGCCATTGGAATAATCTCTCCAGGGAAGTGGTGGATTCCCCAATATTGGACACTTTTAAGATTCATCTGGACAGGGTGCTAGGCTATATTTTCTGGACCATATTTTTTCCAAGAAACGTTGGACCAGATGATCCTTCCAACTTGGTATTCTATGATTCTATGATTCATTTCTCTTCCATTGAAATTTAGTTCTTCTTGTCCATTTTTCCTTCCTTCCTTCCTTCCTTCCTTCCTCCCTTCCTTCCTTCCTTCCTTCCTTCCTTCCTTCCTTCCTTCCTTCCTTCCCTCCCTCCTTCTTTCCCTCCCTCCTTTCTTCCATCCCTCCTTCCTTCTGTCCCCCTTCCTTCCTTCCCCCCTTCCTTCCTTCCTTCTCTCTCTTGAATTAATGGATGATAAATAACTTGTACTTTGATAATAGCAAATGCCAAACTTCTACAAGGTCAAATACATTCACTAAATATTTTCTGTTGATACATCATGTCTGTGTTTCCCTTTATCTGTGGACATTGTAGGGTTTGTGTTAGTTTACTGTTCATACTGCACTTGACAAAGAAAACTAAAACTTCTGCATGAGCTTGGACAGGATACGTATGCATGTGTGTTGGAATATAGGGAAGAGAGAAACAGCTGTCATACACCTAAGTCTACCCTGAGGCAGGTTTTCAGGAGGTGAATATTCCCAAGTTTGATATTATAGTTTTACCTTTTGTTTGCAATAGATATGTATACATTTCTAAGGTTAATATGTATCTGTTAGCAGAAAAAATCTTCCCTATAATAATTTTTTTAAAAAGCTATCTATGCAGCTGTTTGTGCAGGAAGAGAGTGTCAATCTTTTCTGTGAAAAAAAGACTATACATAATTAGCTTAAAAAAATGATATAATGACAAGATACTAACTCTGAAAACAGGAATCTGAAAGCCTTGTATGTGCCTCTGCTTTCATCATCGTGTCAGATTTGCTGATATTGAACAAGTCACTTAATGTCTTTCCTTCTGTTTCTTCCCCTGAAAATTTGGGAAGGTACTCTCTTCTGTGAAGTAAACCTAGTAAGGAACAAGTTGCTGATGCTTTATAGTGCATGAATTAGTAACAATAGTAATTATTGTTCTCCTTTTTATTCCTTTTTTTTTTCTTATTTCTGTGCAGAGGATAAAGAGAAAAAGGAATGTAAAATAACTGATGGAAACTTTTTATACTGGAAAATGAACAATAATCAACATGAGCAGATTTGTAGAAGTATGTCATTCATACTGAAATTTTCCAACCCAAAGAGCCCCCACAAATATACATTGTTTTTTTTTTCTTTTTGATGATTTTTTCCAAGAAAATGCTTGTAATTTTATTGTAATTTCTCACTTATTTTAATTCCATTATATCAGGACAATAGCCATAATTACATTATAGACAATATTTAATCTTTTATATACATATATGCCCTTATGTTTATATCTGTGCAGGTAAATATACCGTAAGAGTTTATTGCTGCTGAAACAGAATAATCCAGTTGTTCCAAAATGAAATTTAAATGGGATGTATTTTGCCTCTCTCTTGTTACGGTTCCTTCCTTGAAGAACACTTACTTTCAACTGTACAAAACTCACCAATTTGTTTTTGTTCTTATTTAACCTTAAAGACCTGTCTTTATATACTCCATAACATCACAGATGCAGAATTTGCAGTAAAATACAGTCTCATTCCCTGTCACACAGCTATATCACGAAGCCACCTTAAAAAAATTATACCCCTAGGACTTCAAACAATGGATATTTCTGAAAAATTTAGTAACTGCCTCAATACAGTGTTCACAAGTGTTTACTCATACTAAAGAAATCCAACTATGAAGAGTCTTTTGGAATAGCTGTGATATGCAATTTCAATTATCTTTGAAAGTGCTCTTGCTGCCAACTTAGAAATGAAACCTTAAGTAACTACTGTCAGAAGGAATCATCCTCCAGATATTACACTTCAAGCAACTATACATAACTTTTAGAATCAAACCTTTACCTATATTGTCTGCCTCTTATGGTCTCTCAGATGCTCTGACAATTTAGTAAGAATCAGTAGCGTCAAATTACTTCAGACCTTCAACCCACTTTTCTGACTCTCCTGGACAAAGCAACCAACTTGGGAGTCTACCAACTTTAAGAGTGCACTAGTAAAAGCATCCTCATCATCTGTCCACTGACACGAACAGGTGATGTGAATTTTCCTCCAATACACTGCCCCTTTATCTGCATATTTTGTGTCACTGAAAAGGATGGAATAGTCACATTGTTTGTCTTAATGACCTCCTGGGGTAATGAAATCTAGCAATGAACTATATCTTGCATAATACTCTATTTTGTGGTAAGTTAGAGATATTACTCTTGAGTTTTATGGGATTTTCTTGTTACATGGTGATAAAGGAAATTGAAAGATTGGACAGTCTTCATGCGTTCTTTACAATTTTCACAAACCTTGCTCAAATTCCACGTAGCTCTTGTCCTTTGAAATAATCTAGGTCTTCACAAATTCATTACAGGATGAACCAGTGAAGAAAATATACTTTATTTAAATAGCTTCAAATCTATAATGACCTATTTGCATTTTAATAGAGATTTTGAGAAGAACACCTGAGACTTCCAATAAAATAGGGATTTAAATTTGCAGGTAATTAAGGATCAAGCAGATTGTGAAATTTCTGTTTGATCTATTTAATAAACCTGTTTACTGTCATAGACAATAATGTTGCTGACCCCAAATTGTCCCAAACTCTCAAAGCAAAAAAGTCTCCCTTTGACTGTACTAATTACTCAAAAAGTGAGTGTTATCCATGTCAGGAATATCCTCTTAAAACTGAGATGCTATTTTAGTAATTGCATCTGTAGCTCCTGAAGAATAAAGCAGAAATAATAATTGAAGACAAAAAATGCTGAATGTATTATGATAATCCTCAAATTACATATAACAACCTAGCTTCGGCCAGCAGTTATTGTCTGGTCAGTTTACAGAACCTGGGGACTAACCCTACATATATTCTATTGGCATTGATAAGACACAGTTCCACAAATCCCATGAGTGTTGATTACAGAATGAAACTCTACATGATGATTGCAAATGGGTCAGAAGTGAGGAAATTGTACGGACAGAATCTCCCACAGGTAATAATTACTTGGGTATTAAATATTGTTGTCAGTTTACCATCTTTGACACAGAAGTGCAAATGACGTCTTCTTTAGACACTTGGTTGAGGCAAGGGCAGGTAGTTTTATATTATTGAACTCAGCCTAGTCAGATCACTCTAACATGTATTTAAATCTCTATGGGTTTTTCTGGGATTTGCACCTAATAGGCATATTCATAGTCATGACTTTTCTGCTAATGAGTACAATCTGTAAATTTCAGGGCAGGTAGCCTTCCCAGCTATGTTTAAATCTCTCTGTTTCAAGGTGGTAGAAGTGTCACTGTAATGGAACAAGAATTCACAACTGCAGTGAGAGCCATGCGAAATCAGATTCATACTCAAAAAAGTGTTATGTTAACATCACTTCCCCACTGTCTCTGAGTATTTAGGTGCTATTGTATTCTAAGCACTGGTCACTTGGTAATCCCTACTCAAAACAGATCTGCTGGAGGATGAGGCTTGAGGCACATGGGTGAACTATGAATGGAAATTTACCTATGTGAGCAAGGAATTAAATCTTTTTCTGTTCAAGTTTTTTATTTGTTTGTTTGGTTTATTAGTTGATTTGATTTTTCTTTTGGTTGTTTTTGATACTTTAGATGAAGTTTTTCTTCTCTTAGCTAATTATAAGGTTTTTTCTTTATGAAACTTTATGTTTAGAATCTACAAAAGCTTAACACGAAAAGGTCATCAAAGAATATCTCAACTGCTTTAACCGTTCCTAAACCTTCCTTGGCAAGAACTCTTTTTGGTTCTGTAACTTAGTTACTCAAAAATATTTAGGTGTCATTTATGTTCAAGTCTAAGTAACAACTAGATTGTATGGATGATGTTGGCTATGCCACGCTAATGATCTTGGCTAGAACTCATTTGTATCTGTGACTTGAAAGTTTTCTTAGTCAGATGTGATCCTTACCCTCTCCTCTAAGGGGGATACATCTGGCCATGCCATGTCATGACAGTATATGTCCCTGTTGCCATAGAGGGATCACAGCACCAATATTAATGTCAGTATTCTCAACCTAACCCAAAGAAAAGAGGACATCTCTCAGTGTCCACCAATGCAGCCTGCCCTCTGTAGTGGGGAGTGTACCCCACTCACCCTAGCCTGCAGAGTCACCTGCTCAGAAGTTTGTTGCATGTGAGGAAGTTCCAGGACTCCAGTCCAGAGTATTAAGGTGGTGTCTGAGTGCTGGCAAAGATGTTTCTGACCTTGGAGCTGGAGTGAGGGTCTGCTGTTTTAGTGGCATCTTGAATTGGTGACTTTTAGCACAAAAGGCTGGGTGTACAAATGCTGCACCATGTCAGATTTTTAGCAGTGAGGAGTAGCAGGTAGTGAGTGAGAGTCTGCTCTGCCTGTCTCTGCCCATCTGCAAGTATTAATTGGTTACTTGGGACTCACGCACACCTCTCTTCTGGGAAAGGCTGAGAGGCATCTCTGGCTCCACATGGTGAACCTCACTGTGGTATTTATACTATAGTACATTTTGTAGCGTCCTGCTAAAGTTGGACCTCTCCATAAACCACCTTCTACCTACTTATATGACCATCCTAGCATCACTTTTTCTTGTCCTCAGCCTTATTATTCCCTACTTTCTTTAATTTCTAATGGATGTTTTCCTGTCCCTTTTCCAAGATTATTTTTCCTTTTTTTTTTTTTTTTAACTGATCCTTAGGAATAAAATATCAAAGACTCAACACTTTTTTAAACTGCATCAATGAGCATCAGCTCTGGTTTTTGTACTTTTCTCATTCCTGCAGAGTAGATGCTTGCCCCAGTGAAGAAAGAAGACAGAGTTGTATTAGTGATATAACTGTGGTGTGACATGGGTCAGAACCACTAGCAAAACATTATGGTGTTGTTATACAATACTTTATACCATTATGGCTTCTTTCCTTATAACAGTCCTGCTCCAGTGAATTCACTGTTGTATAGCTAATATGACAAAGTAGCACCCCAAATAAATATTAGATATATAATATTGTGCTTATTAGTGCCTGCAACACCTTGTAAATAAAATCTGTATTTTCCCCTTGAACTAGTCAAAAAGAACCAAATTAAGATAATTTCTCTACATATAGATTCCATACTCCTTTCTGATCAAGATTTCCAGGAGTATTATCATAAAAATAAAAACAGACAGGCTTGATTGAAAATGCAGATCATAATGTCCAAATATTGCTAGTAGTTTCAAAATGGATTTTCTTTCATATTCTTACTAGTTTTGACTGTTCATGTACAGAAATACATACATATGTATAGAAATTTGCCTTGATTCATACATTTAGACAAAATTTAGGAAACTTTTCCATTCATAAAACTATCTGTACACTTCTAAGGAGTATTAAGACAAAAATATAATTTTACTAAAAATTATGAGCTATGCACATTAATTGAAGATTGCCAATCAAAACAGCTCTTTTAATCTTTTCAGATGTAAAATTGGCATAAGGTAGAAATATTGGAAAATGTGAGCCTAAACGATAATTCAGAGAAAAATAAATTTTTAAGTACTGTTTTTTACCAATTTACCTCTTCATTTGCTGAGTTAAGAAATACTATGCATTTTTAAATATATGTATGGGACTTGAAAAACAAATACAGATGAAAACTTTGTCTTCTATATGTGAGGAAGCCACTGAGTCCTCTGTGTTTATATGAAACTGACAATTGTGGTCTTGACACAAAGTTCAGTTAATACTGTTCTTTTTGGATTAGGTGGTGAACTGATTCATTAGATTGAACATAGTTTAGGGGTTTCATGTTTTGAGTATAGCATTGTGTTTATGATTTTAAGATCAACTCTTCTTCCAGGCAGAGTTATCAAATGTGGAAACTAGATTCCAAAACCTTTGGCTTGACTGAATAATCTTTTATCTATAGTAATGTTATTAATTTCAATAGAAAGTTAGGTAGGGTAACAGCATCATAACTGTACTTTGGCTTTCTGTACACGGTAGAGCATTTCTAAACTAACCTCAATTGTGTGCATTTGGAGAAAGAAAAAGATATCTCAGTGAAACAGTTAATTGTGGATATTGGTTTTGCAGAATGAGTCAAAGGCTAAATTATCTGCCTGACTTATGGGAAAACACTGCCAAGAGTTAGACTTTCAGAGCTCAAATTTTTTCATAAAATCAAAGGCAAACATTGAATATGTGGTATCCTGAATTAATGAGGCCACATCTTCTATTAAAACCTACCACTTCTAAAAAGAATCTGCCAATAGGTTTGGGTTTTTTTTAAGGTGGATGTTTGGGTTATGTTTTTATGGGTTTATGTACATAAGTTTCATTATCATCTTTTATTTTTATCTGATCAATATCAGCCATGTGTATTACCCTGAATAACTGAGTCTACAGAAACAATATCATTTTCCTTATTAGCAGTCTAGAAGACATTTGGAGCTATTGATTATTTACAGTCAGTTGGCACTGGTTGTTTGCATGCTGAACATGTATTTATTTTCCATCCACAAGTAGTTAATCTCTACCAACCATCATCAGTATCTCCAGATATCTACCCTGGAATAGCTGTCTCAGGAAATACATAATGCCTAGCAGAAGTCTGACCATTACCCTCAGATCACTCACAACAGTATTATGGAAGGGTTCTGATGAACTAAATTGACTTTTTGGAGAAGCAAACACTAGAACCCCTGTTTTCCTTTGTTGCATTAATTGTATTAAATGTGTTTCTGATTTTACTTTATCCTTACCAGCAGCTTTGAATGATTTATGCTAACCTCTAGTTCTCTTCTGATATTGTGGAATCAAAATTGAGTGCTGTGGTCAAGTCCGCACAGAAAACAATGAATAAAAGGAGTAGGTACATATTTCTAGAACTTTTCTGTTATGCAAAAATGGATGGAGAACCTTGAGAGACAATCAGAGGTTATCTGTGCTACTGTGTACCATTAAAAAAAAAAAGAAATCCTTGGATACATTTTCTTCCCCTGGAATTGTTTTCAGGTTGGTGAAAATCTGTAAGTTTTATTTAAAATGAAGTAAACCTTTGATCTTACCTGTGACTTCAATGAAATAGTGTCAATACTATTTTAGTAAGGTATGTGGATTGTTCCCCCAGTTCAGCCTCTAGAGATGCAGAGTGCAATCTTTCAGATGGAACAGAAATGAACTATTTTGACTGCAGTGATACAAAAAAAAAAAAATCAAACATTCAGAAAATAAATCCTAACATTTATTGTTCTATACTTTTCATTATGCTTTGGTTTCAGAATAAGTTGTGAGTGTTCAGAATTTCATCGTCTCAGATGAGAGTAGCTTTTGAAAGCAGAGAAAGAAATGTGCAAATCCACTTCTGATACAATCTACTAATGTAGATAATACTAGTGACACCTGAATTATTAATGTAAAGTGACTAAAGCACTTTCTTTAAGTCTGTGATATTCATAACAGATCTGAATTTATATGTCACTGTCTTGTTAAATTGTGACAGATGATCCAAATCTATCAAATCAATAAGAAAATATCACCAAGCTTTCTTTAGAACATATATTGTAGAACAGATACATGGGTATTAATTTTGTCAAAATGAAGGAAAGTCACTTAGACTAGTAATATTAATCACCACCAATTGGTTTATCATAGAATCACATTTCTTTAAGTAAACTTCTCTGTTGACCTTACAACTTTTGACATTTTCAAATTTTAAATAGATCCAGATCGTTCCATCAATATTATTAGGGCAAAGAATACTAAATTCGCAGAATCTGAAGAAAAGTCCATGATGATAGTTGGTAGTACAGATGTACTAAAAACAGATTACCAGCTGTGCTAGATGTCATCATGTGTCATTCAATGAATACTCTAGGCAGTCACATGGCTTTGAATAAAGCAGTCACCATAACTGAAATATTAGCCTTTTTAAAATGAATAGCAATATTCCTAACAACTTCAAGAGACCTGAATTTATCTTAGCTGTCATATGTCATCTTTTTCTTTAAACAAAGAAAAACATATACTCAAAATGGAGGTCAAATATGTTCATATTTGTAAATATAATAATTATTAATATTGCATCTTTTATATTTAAACAAAGATGATTCTTTGCCCACTATATTTTTCTCATTCCAGTGTCAATCACAAATATTTGTTCCTAATTCCATTCTTTATAATTCCAAACTTTATATGTACTTAAAAAATGACTTAATAGCCCAGGACAGAAATCAGGTTAGAACAAACTTTTTCAACTGTGACATCATTGCCACCATTGATCAGACTGACCAAACTTCTCGACTACCTCCAGCCGATTTGAGGTGAATGAATAATTAATACAAAATGTATTCAATCCCACATCAGGTAGAAGCAAATATATTATATGGTATAAGAAATAAATATTGATCAAATTTCAAAATATCATAAAGAAAAATAATCTGAATAAGAAATCTTTCTTGCTTAATGGATCAGAATTTTGATAAAAGGCAATGATATATATTCTCTACGTATCAGTTCACATTAACAGAACAAAGAAAGAAACACAGTCTTTGGCTAGGCAAATTTAAAAAAAATCCATCTCTGCAAACTTTTAATGAAAATAACGTGATTCAAAAGATTACATACCAATGTTGTGTTTTATATAACAAATCTTCCTCGTGTTTTGCAGAAATCCACTGTATTATTTATTAAATCACAGGGGTAAGGACTAAGTCATCTTTTAAAATCTTGTTAGTTCCTAAAGAATGCAACACTGCTTTATCAAAGAGTTCCATAACACTTCAACTAATTATCTAAACAATAATAAGAATAACAGATAACAATAAAGTTGATAGAATTAGAAGGTGTGAATAAATTACACACTATATTTGGCAACAGGCAAAATGGTACATAAATAAATGTAGTAATTATAATATACATTAAAAATATAATAACCTCATTTAATAGTTCTTTCTTATTTATACCAGCTATCTCTCTGAGTTAAACGGCAAAAAATATTCCTGAGTTAATGCAAATATGATAGGCAAAAATAAATTGAAGCTGTTTGGAAATCACACATCCTTTTCCATAGAATAACAAGAAATCTTAACTCTCTGCCTAAATCTTTCAATAGTTTCTTAAACTTAAATTTTCATGTTTTTTAAAATGAAATTGTGATTTATTTTATATTCTGCTCCATTTGAAATATTTATATAAAACAAATTTCAAAGTGAGAGATTAATTCAATTTAGATAAAGGCCTGTAATTCCTTTTCTTACAAGTATCAGTGTTTTGAAATATTTAACAAAGTTTTAACAACACCAAAACACAGAAACTTAGGTTACCTAAGAAAAACAGTTCAGAAGTTTTCATTGATTTCTCTAAATAGTTTACCACATCTGAATAAAATACTCCAATAAAGTTATACTCAAAACTGACCTCAAAGTAATATGCCAGGGTTTTCATAGAATAAAAGCTAGCCTGACATACACATGGTATAATTTTGTGTGAGGATATGCTCAGAAATGTTTCAATCTTTAATACTGTATAACGATTAAGTGTCAAGAATGAAAAAAAGTTAATCTTCAGAAATCTTATCTATTTTTATTTGAAACTATTTAAGTAATCTCATATGAACCTTTCTATGGTACCTTTATCTGTTTATTAACTGTGATGAAATTTGTCCGGCTTCAACTTTCAAAAACATGTATTTACATATGTGTTTATATTTTACTGTATGTCTGTGTATAGAACTGTTATTTTTTGTTTACTTTTGTCAATCCTAAAATTTTTAATTTGTTTTGCTTGTTTTACTGTAGAAGAATACAGTAACTTTATATCAAAGGTGAACTTTTTTATCCTCTCCCCCATCCAGATTTTCAGTAAAACTTTGGATGCCCCTTATGCAAAACTCTTAGAAGCATTTTGCCTATCATTGTAAAGTTCTAATTCAAAGATTATTTTATACATAACACAGAAGAAAACTTTCATCAAGGAGAAAAAAGAAAGAAAAGGAAATTGTGACAAACACACATTTTTTACTTTCTCTTGTGCAACAAAAATAGAACTAAAAATAAAGGTAATTGAAAGGCCATTAAAACAGATGAAATATCTATTGGCTGTCTCTGCTTTAATATTTCAGAAGTTTGGAGATAAAAGGTATTCTTTCTTTGACAGCAATCATTGTTCAGGCTGTCATCACCCAAGTCATCAATTTCATCACTTCACAGTAAACACATCATTAGAAAAAAAGGGGAAAAAAATCAAGAAGAACCACTAAAAAAGCCCTCCAAAACCAAACATCCTTCAAGTACCAAAAAAGCCTAATTTTTCCCCCAATATGAAAGTTCTATATTTTATAATTTATCAGAGCTGAGGGTGTTTCCAGTAGGATTATAGCTAGAGCAGATTTTTACTACTTTGTTCACAGTAGTAAAAGATGCTGCTTACAGAAGCAAAGTTTGTTGCTTAAAACAGAGTGTGGCAACAAATTAAGACCAATAAGCATGAAATAGTAAACAAAGGGTGTGGGATTTTTTGTTTGTTTGGTTTGGTTTGGCTTGGTTTTTTTTTTTTTTTGTATTGTAGTAATAGCACATAACTATTAAAATTACTCACCCAGGGAAAAGGGAAAGAAAGTTACTTGAAGCTCAATTTATTTTTATATATTCTTCAAAATTAAGAAGATTAAAATTCTGGATGATGTCACTAATTCACAAGCAGGAAAATGGACAGATTAGTATCTCAAAAATGATTAATTGATTCATAAATTCTTAAATACATTTATAGAGTATCATCATTTCCATGCTGTTTTAAAAGAAAATACAAGAAAAAGGATAGAAAAGTAATGGAAAATAAGTTAATTTTAAAAGGTGATTATGAAGCTAATTAATACAACTAACAAAATACCACTGGAGAAAATTATTATTACATATACTAACCTCAATTCATGTTGAAAACTTCATGTATAGCAATGGTAACTCTTTACAGATATCATTGACAGTATTCGATACTGAATAACTGACTGAAAACTTACTGAAGTTGATGGACTGATCCAGTTCAATTTCAATCATGTAAAAGTACCAAAACAGTCTTTTGAAAAGATAAAGACCTATGGAGAAATGTATACTTATAGTTTGCAGATACACATCCAGGCACAGAGTCATATGCACAAGAGATGGAAGAACACTGACCAATTTACACAAATATTTGTTGATTCTGGAATTCTGTTATGCTTTTTCAACACAGGGGAAAATATCGGCAAAACCTTGTAAGTCATGATATTAGGAATACCGAACCTGTAATCTTCTTGTTATTCATAATTACTCTTTCTCAATGAGCACGCAAGGATACCTTGAATGCATTAGTTCTGGGTTCTTTAATGTGTCCAGAAGGGCTCATTACTGTATAACCTATACTATATCATAAAATTGTTATGCATACGTGGCATTCATATATGCACTCAGTCATCTCCACACCTAAACTACTAAGAAAGATCAACCAGTTGTTAAATGTCTCTACGAGTCTAGTGACCAGAAGTTGCTTTCTGTTATGATACCCTTCAGTAATAGCAATACTGTTTCAGTAATACTCTGTGCAGATTATAGCTCAGGCTATTGCTTCTCTTTAGTAAATTACTCTTCAGCTTGCTCTCACAGACTGCTGGGTTCTGGCTTCTTATAAGAGAATGCTAACTTCAACTTACTGCCATGGCTTTCCATATAGGCAATTTCCTATGCACAGGTCTACTGCTAAGTTTTGGGAAGTTTGATCTGCCTGTCATTCACTTTTTCTGCTCTAGGGCTTTCTTGTGGAGTCTACAGACTTCAGTTGTAACTGGATATTTGATCTTCGATGTGAATAATGTCCTTTGCCTAACATTTTCTGACTCTGTTTCCTACTTTAATAATAAGTTTATGTGAATTTACCTGAGAAGGTGTCAGAAGAGCTATTTCATGAAAACGAAGTTTCTCTGTGCATCTATGACCTCAAAGGGCATTCCTATAAAAAAGTTCCTTCCTCTTTCTTACCTTAACCCTTTTCTGTAGTAAATTACTTGGATTCAGGTTTCCCTCTTCCCTCATTTTCATGGAGATCCATAGTTTAATGGAGTCAGAAATGAGTTTTAGTGTTTCTGCCATCATATTACTATTTGTCCAACTCAGCTTTGGTAATGCTAATATCAAAGGTGAGTGATTAACTGCAGTATAATTAATTCCCTTACTGCTTAAGCAAGTGTCACTGGAGATTAAACGTGATAGTAGACATTTACAGGGGAACAGTAAAGGGGAATCTTGTTTTTTAAAAGACCATAAGACAATTTCATAGTACAGTGGTTTGTCAGACAGGTATGCTTAAAGGTCTTTCAGGCTTGAGTGACCATTCATGGCCATTCATTTCAAACAGTAATTTGGGATCTGTATAGATGGGGATGGGTGAAGGAGTTGAATGGTTCCTGTTTTTCTGGGTTTGATTTGTTTTGGTTTGTTTTGGTTTGGTTTTGTTTTGGTTTTGGTTTTTGTTTGGTTTTTTTAACCTAGATCTCTTTGCTGATAAAGTTGTGCCGTGGAATTTTTATTCTATCAAAGAAGAGGAGTAGGTTCTTAAGCAAATGTTGGTATGGAATGTCTTTTTTCAGACATCTGTAGTAGAGGGCTCAGAAAGCTGGTAGTCATTTATGGTGACAACCTTTTGCATGTTATCTGTTTTCCTTCACATTAAACCTGTAAGAATTTATGAAGATTTATGTAATGAAAAATATAATTATCTAAATATTATAATGAAGTTTGCTTATACTAATATTTCACAATCTTATGGTATGTTGTGAAATGTGAATGGCTTTCAAGTTTCTCTATTTTCCCATGCTTTAGACAGATTAAAGGTTAATTAATTCACATCTGACTCCTAATTGATTTTTTAAAATTGCTTGATAAAATCAGACTCTTAAATTTGTTTATCTACTATATTTCACATGTGATTACATACTATATTCAAACAGGGTAAACAATTATATTTTAAAAAGTGGGAAAATAAATAATAAGTATTGAAAATAAGACATCAGATAAGCCAATGAAGCATTCTCTTTTTTTTCTCTTTCTAATAGACAAGATGAACTATGTGTCAACTGAAGAAATTGAATTAGAAGATTAGCAATTATTAAAAGATATTTCTGGAGTTAATGTATTTCAAGTAAAGAGAAATAAGGTAAAGCATGTTTTTTATTTTTTTCTTGCTGCTCTGGTTCTAGTATTATGATTATTAATCATTTATTACTTATTAAGAAGTATTTTGTGAAAGGAATGGTAAATTGAATTTCTACTTGCTTCCAATCACAACAGCCTTTGACCAGTCTCTCAGACATTTGTAAGACCTTGCACATTTTTTAGGTACATTCAGTTGATAAGACAAAGATTATTACAAAGTATTAGTATTTTATAATAAAAATTAGTACTATTCTGGATCAAACTTGTAATGGTTTTGAAAGTTCAAATATACCATACTCAATTCTCACATGATTGTGTAGTTATATCAGAATACCTTATGAATGTTAGACTCTCTGTTGAGTGAATTTTTTGCAAGAATGCCTTCTAATTCTTTGGCTAATTAAATAAAAAGTAGAAGGCTTCCTTTTCAGATTGTTTTCCATTACCTGAAAGCTGAAAAATAAGTACTTAACAATTAATGATAAAAATATTTTCCTTTTTGGTTCAAATTCAATGGCTTGTGCTTTTCCTTTTCTGGACATAGAATAAATTAATGCCACACCCTCCCCAGAACTGACACTATAACACATTATTGTTCTTCACACATAAAATAAGAAAAACTTATGTTTTATTATAAATACTTATCTAACTGATAAGGAACTTTGCAGAAAAATTAACATTCTGAAAAATGCATTTCATTTTTTAGTGTTTTAATGCACCAAAACAAAGGTTTAAGGGTTCCAAGAAAACTATGTAGACATAAATAAAAAGATTTGCAGAGTTTGCTGAGTATGACTGACCACATTGTTCCTGGCTTTACTTTGAGTGTCATTTCCAGTCATTCCTTCTAGAGCAATAGAAGGTCCACCTTTAAAGAACACGGCACAGTCTGCAGGCAACTCATGTGAATGCATCAGCAGAGAAATGCTGAACCAAGTGGGTTTCAGGCTAGTTTCAGACATTTTTCCTGTTTCCTCTGCAAGCATAGGCAGATTTTTTGCTCTCTGTTTTCTCTTCTATTGCTGGTTTGTGACATGTGGTTATCAGAAAGGTGCACGTGCCAAAGCAAGTGCCCCTAGAGCAGGTTGAACAGGAACGTGTCCAAGCGGGTTTTGAATATCTCCAGAGAAGGAGACTCCACAGCCTCTCTGGGCAGTCTGTTCCAGTGCTCTGTTACCCTCACAGTAAAGAAGTTCTTCCTCATGTTCAGGTGGAACTTCCTGTGCTTCAGTTTGTGCCTGTTGCCCCTTGTCCTTTCACCAGGCACCACTGAAAAGAGTCTGGCCCCAACCTCTTGACACCTGCCCTTTACATATTTATAAGTCCAGTCCCCTAACTACAATAACTTGATTATATAAGGATAAGTGAGGAGACTCTCAAACTTGTCTTGGCCATTGCTAGTTTTCTGCAAATATGGTAGTATTTGTCACTTTCAACCTGTCCTGGAGAGCCTCCTCACCCATCCCTTTGAATGAACCACATGGCCACTCCTGCAGGGCTGCTTCAGGGAAGAGGGACATCGTGTTATGATGAAGAGGAATCTCATGAAGTTCAACAAGGGCAAGTGTAGGGTCTTGCACCTGGGGAGGAACAACCCCATGTGCCAGTACAGGCTGGGGGTTGACTTGCTGGAGAGCAGCTCTGCGGGGAAGGACCTGGGAGTGCTGGNGAGAGGAGATCTGATCAATGCTCACAAATATCTAAAGGGTAGATGTCAAGAGGATGGGGTCAGACTCTTCTCAGTGGTGCCCGGCGACAGGACGGGGGGCAATGGGCACAAACTGGAATGCATTCTTGTGCAACCTGCTCTAGGCTAACCTGCTTTAGCAGGGGGGTTGGACTAGATGATCTCTAGAGGTCCCTTCCAACCCCTACCATTCTATGATTCTATGATTCTATGAAGAGACTGAATCTGACCATGCCTGTGTATTTCTCCCTCTTACAGGGGAGAGACAAAGTCTTCTCAGAAATAAAAACAGGCGTTGTTTTACATGTACTTTCAAGAAAAAATGAAATTCACTTAACAGAACTTTGTCACTGTTAACCTGGTATTCTTTAATGCAGCGCTGGGCACATGGGGGATCGTTCCACTAAATGTGCGCACCAAACTCTTTTGGGGATCAGTTTATATGGGATTACAATCATACATATTCATTACATTTCTAAGAAATCATTTACATATTCATAAATTTCCACAAACTCATACATATATGTTAACTAACTTTCACGCATGCGCATCATAACTCTTGGGTGGTCTCTGGTGGTTGTTCGCTGCTCCTTCATCCTTCTATTGAGTCTTCCTCACCTGTCTGCCGGTTGACCTCTCCTTCCTGTGCAGGCCCAGTTCATGTTGTTTTCCAGGCCAAACTGCAGAGCTGGCTTTGACCAGTTTGAGACCCTGCTTCTTCCTCTTATTATTGTCTTCAGTTCCTTCAGTCTGTTGAGCCGGCAATCTTAAAGAGTCAGCTTGCACACTGCTCATGCACCTGTGCTAACATAAAACTACAAAACTGTATGCTTTACTAAACATTCCCATACAATAGGGTTAGTTATTCTTTGACCATTCCCACATCAGCAATTTCTGGTTTTTGTTAGTTTATTTCTCTCTCATTTCTAGCTATTAGTTGTGGCATATTATATATCTGTTCAGCATCTTCCTTTCATTCAGCTTTATTTTCCTTCACAATTTCCAGTTCATGGAGGTTCCAGTGCTTTTTCTAAACACTTTAAATAAAGAAAAAACTCTCAGATCTCTTTACGTCTTCCATTGCTTCTCAATGGTATTTGAACAAGAGCAAATAAGATTCTTGTTTCACAACTCCTTCTACCAGCTGCACATAACAAAACACAGTAGCTGGCATGTGGGCATCAAAGAACAGGACATTTAGGAGCAGTGGTTGAAGTGTGAGAGATGAGAGTTGCATATACCATACTCATTTTTTCTTCCGAAGTGGAAATGTCTGAATGTAGCTGCCTACTGGGCAGAAAAGTCAGTGATATGCATGCATTTGGGGACATGAGGGATGAGAATGGCTGTATAGAATTCCAGCTGTTCTAGCTCTTTACTGTTAATCAAATAAATAGTACTAAACTCATACAATGACCTGTGGATGAGGCAAATACCAGGACCATGCCTAAGGCTCTGTGAAGGCTTGCTCAGTGAAGGAGACCAATAGACAAATAAGCTGTCTCAAAGCTCGCCTGCTTCTGCTTACCTGACATAAGTGACAGGC
Organism: Steatornis caripensis; assembly: GCA_013398225.1. Lineage (NCBI taxonomy): Eukaryota > Metazoa > Chordata > Aves > Caprimulgiformes > Steatornithidae > Steatornis > Steatornis caripensis. Next base: position 152,751 of record VZSC01006336.1, on the reverse strand, counting down.
TGCTGGCATACCTGACGTATGTGCCAAAGGGTGGGTGGGTGCCCTTTCGAACAGCCAGAAACAGGGCAGCTTGCAAAGAAACTTGAGCAAGCTTGTTGTGATGCTAAAGGCTGAAAAGGCCTGTATAAGGACTGTGTAATAACCCCGTCAAATGAAACTAAGGCGACCACTGTGCTGATAGGTCAAACTGCTAGTCGACAGAGAATATAACCTAGTACCATGTCCCGCAAGAACTGGGACCCTCACTACCGTCATGACTTGAGAATCACGGATCAACGGCACGCCGCAGACTCCAGAGGACCAACAGATGCCGCGGACCTGTGGTGGTGGCTATACTCTTGCTGTGCTCTGTAATACTGCTGCTTCTCTCTACCTTTTCTCTACTTCCACCTTTACTCTATCGGTCATCCTACTGCTATTTCTGTGAACTACAATAAACTCTGGTGAACAGCATTTGACCTCATTCGTGTCTTAATCTCACATCTGGGAATATCACGAACCTCCCGGACCGCCAACTGGACCGGGACATAACACTCAGTCACTATCATATGGTTAGAGTACTATTCTGCAGTATCTGTGTCACAGTTTAAAGCTGGGCTGGCTATTAAGTGAACGACAGACATTCTTTGTTAACCCCCTCCCTCCCCTTTTGGGAAGAGAAAAGGGAAAGAGAGTTATGGGTTAGAAAAGTTAAAACAGCTTTAATCTAACTACATTAATAATGTATTATAATAATAGGAAAAAATAATAATGAAATACATGCTAATATATAAATATGTACAAACCCAATATTGACCTCCCCCCTACCGATGACAAATACGTCACCCAGACACTGCGGGGCACGCCCTGGGAAAGTCCCTTACTGTACTCAGCAGCAGCAGGCAGGAGCTGGATTCGGGAATGCACGGATTGGGATCGAAGGCAGAAGAATCGGACAGAGTCCTCCTCGGATGCCGGACATAGAAGAACGCAAGACCCTCATGATCCCTCAGCTTTATACCGAGTATGACACATATGGGATGGAATACTCCCTTTGGTCAGTTTTGGGTCACCTGTCCAACCCGCTCCTACCCACCGCAGGGTCACAAGTGTGACCACTTCTCTGCTCTTTCATTTCAGGTGCACAAGAAAGTTAGCAGAAGCAAGCATCGACCTTGGTCTCCATAGGGATAACTAGAGCCTTACTGCATACCATTCCTACTGATGTTCCAGCACTAACTATAAACACCGAGCCTTATCACTGCTAGAAGCTCCTACTGTCTGGAAAAACATGCAGTTAATTTCAGAGAGTGCAGCTTCTCAGAAGAGACTTAACTAAAAAGTAAAGTTACTGAAATAAAATTGGTTCTGTCCTGGCCCAAACCAGGACAATCTGAAAACTCAATTGATCTCTTTTTTCAGAATACTTCTGTAACACACCAGAGGAAATTATTGCCAAATTTACTTCACTTGTCTAGTAATATTTCTAGGGTTTCGGTATTTTAAACTTTAAAAGGTGCTTATGAAAAATGCATAAGCATAATGTTGATTTCTTTTTTAAAAAAGTATACCTATTAAACCTTATTCATTTATTTATTTATTCATTTATTAATTCCCCCTGAAGATTACTGTAGCTATAGGTGTCATGATTTGAGCCCAGCCGGCAACAAAGAACCATGCAGCTGCTCGCTCAGTGCACCCCCCCACCCCCAATTTCCCCTCACCCCCCCCACCAGGATGGGGAGGAGAATCAGCAGAGAAAGGGGCAGCCCTTGTGGGTTGAGATAAGGACAGTTTAATACAACAACACAGAGAGAGAGAAGAGAACGATAACAATAACAACCATAATGCTAACAAGGGAGAATACAAATGTGTGATGCCCAGCACAATCGCTCACCACCCAGAACAGGAACCAGAGCCGCCCTGCACCCTTCCCAGCCATGCTTCCAGCCAGCCCCCCAGTTATATACTGGGCGTGACATCCCTGGTATCTAATACCTGCTTGGCTAGTTTGGGTTGGCTATCCTCTTCCCAGCTTTCTGGTGAAAATTAACTCTATCATAGCTGAACCCAGGACAATAGGTTTTCTCAAAGGATGAAATGGCAGACAACATAGACAAGCTGACAGGATGTTGCTCCTCCTGAAGTCTTTTGTACTTGTAAAGCTTCTTTAAAATTGATAATGCTTGCTGCTTAGAAATCTTTACTAAGGAAATGATTATTTATCATTTTAGATATATCTAATGTCAATGCTCATCCACAGCAGGCCATGCATAAGATAAGGCATAGACTTTTTTACCAAGATACTCTCCACCAAATAGATGATAGACTACAGAGATCGTCTACAAGTGTTCTGGCCTCTGTTTTCATTTTTCTCTGTCATTTTGGGAGGAACTCTTTGAAGTCTATCAGATTTGCAGACCTGCAGAGAAAGCATCACAGAAAGAGACTTTTACAGACAGAAAAAATAAGATAGTTTTTAAGGAGTATTTTCCTCCGTGTTAATATAGTTATACTGATGTATTCATTTTCATTTATTTACTTTAGGGTCAAAACTTGGGGACTAGAGAGTCCTTTTAAGTTTGCTGTCTGATATCAGAGTAAAAGATGAGTTTTACTTGAAATCATTGCTGGGGAATCTGAGATCTAGATCGTAGTGCAGAAAAATACTGATAACGTGATCAGTCAAGTGAGGGAAAGGAGACTGATTTGGGAAATCTGCAGTGTCTTAGCTTCTGGTTGCTTCTCTTCCTAGAAATGCCACTTATGCTTCCGTCTTGAATTTGTTCCCCTCTCTGGGTTGTTTAACTGCAGAACAAATTTCTCTGCAAAATGAATAACCTGAAGAGTTTCTAAAGATAGCCTGTGGGCCTTTAGGTTTTTGTAATGGCAGGAACAAGGTCAAAATGCCCAGAAGGGGTATGTTAATGAACTGATGCATGTTGCAGTTGTTGGAATTGCTTTGCTGGTGCATTGCAGCAAACATATTTAAGATGTAAGTTTTTGGTTAGTGAATGTATACATTTCATCTTCTTCTGGAGTTGCACAAGGACAGTCAATGTGATAATTAAAAGAAATGGTACTACAGTTGATTAGGTGGAGTAAAAAACTCGTAGTAAACACTACGTTTTATCAAGTGCCCCATTTATCCTTTGATTTCCTTTTGTTAAATTTAATAACCTTTACCTTTTATGCAACAGCGAGACACATAACTCACCAATGCAAGGTTGCATTTTTATATTACAGAAGCTTAATAGAATGTTGTACAAATCACATGCATATCTTGTTACTCGAAAAAAAAGAACTTATCTTTATAGGATGAAGTTTTGAAACGTGGGTTTCTTAAATGGCTGGAGGAAAGTCAGCAAATATTTTTTCTGCATATATGGCAAGGAAGATACATGAATAACTTTAGATCTTAAATCACTCTTGTGAAATTGTGGAGAATCGTCAATTCTCAGGCTTTAACTAGAAAGGACATGTTACTTCGTGGTCTCTTTTCTCAATTTTACTTGTGTAAAATATTTCTGCAGATATGGACGAGGATTTATTTGTCAGTCTGAGAAATGAAATCAATAGCATTATAGTATTCTTAAAAGAAAAACTACCTTGCATTTTCTTCAAAACCTTCTGATACTTCATTTTTGCACTAGAAATACACATGCTTCTTATAGACACTTCTGGATTTTGCAAAATGTTAATCTTTTCCTTATTTAAAACATCATTCCCTAACATTCTAGACACTTTTTAATAAATTAATGTTTTCTAGAATAATTAAAATATAAAGCATGTCAATATAAAACATGAATATGCTTTAAACAGAGTCAGTTTGGACACACAAAACCAGCTGTTCTGGTTGTTTTCAATCTTATTGGCAGGGTTTTAGGTCTCATTCTAGCATGGTCCTCAAGTTCCCAATGAAGGTAATAGAGAAGCTGGAGCCAGACTTTTCCAAGAGGTGCACCGTGTCAGAATATGCAGCAACAGACAAAAGTTTTAAAAGCATAAACTCTAGCTAGATATTAGGAGAGGAGTGATCAAATGCTAGAACAGAGACATTGTGAAAGCTCCAGACAAGGCCATACTCAAAACTTGACTAAGTATAAGTCTGAGCAACCTGGTCTAACTTTGTTGTTGAATCTGACTTTGTAATTGCCCCTGCCTTGATCAGAGGTTTGGACCAGGCAACCTCCACAAAAAGTGCAGGATGTCTCACCAAAAGAGCACTAGAATATCAGCACACTGCCTTTTATGCTGAGTAGTCACATTCTTGCCAAGAAGTAGGGCCTGAAGTTTAATATGCAACCCAGAGAAAATGGATTTTTTCCTGTTCGTGACAGATGATTGCCATATTAAAATCCATCATGAGTTTGTACTAGTTAGTAGCTATATTAATATGCAAAATTAAAGGGACAAGTAATTGAATAAGTACAAGAAATAAGCTACTCTCTCATTCTACAGATGGCTTAAATAGATAAAGGCCAAGAAAAAATTTAAAGAACTGCTGTGAGAGATTGTTACTATTAGTTCTGTCCTCAGTATTTCTTCTAATACAGAACACAAGGAACTATACCAGAATTCCATTAATTTGATGTTTGCCCTGTATCTTAACTGCATTTAGAGAATATTGAACACATGACATCTTAGTTTAATAAAAGATAATGTTTTTCTTAAAGGCACTAAGGTTATTGAGGTATGAAAGGGTTATGACTATTCAAACAAAACGACTGTATATGCCCTGACGGAACAGAGAAAGGACCAAAGGATTATGTATTTTAGGTCTACAGATACGCTAAACATTACTATCTCAGATTACTTGATGTTATTGTCGAACATTGCCAGAAAGAAACAGTGAACAGTAGTTTACTCTTCTCAAACATGTTAGCTTCTTATACCCTAAAAGGCAGTACAGGAATGTGTTTTAGAGTTTTCTGAAGCAAAAGAAGGCTTTGCAAGGGTAAGTGTAAGAAAGGATGCTCAGCAGGTAAAAGAAAGCTTGAAAAGCAAAGCCATTTGCCGTTTTCACAAGCTGCACAGTTATAATTATTTTAAAGTTTTTATATTTTTCAGTTACAATATACGTATTAGTAAGTTCTCCTTATTAAAAAAATAAAAAGAAATGGATAAGCATTTTAGAAACTCTGCCTCAGAGGGAAGTGAATGTTAACATCGAGCAACTCAGCCCAATTGCAGTTTGCATAGATCAAAGCTGGAAAATGTGTTATCTTCTAATAACAGTGAATAAGAAGGATCATATAAAAGATCACAGAACACCAGAAAAAAGACAGAATCAGGAGCAGAGAAATTGCTGTAAGTCCTATACAATGAAAATGATGAAGTGACGCACAATTTAGCGAAGTGCGTTATTGTGGGTAGTAGCACTGAAATCTGTCAGGAATCTTATCTTTATGCAATTGCAAACTCAAAAATGTGTAATTACAAAGAAAGTGCCATGACCAAACTTAGTGAATAAACAAGCACTTCATTGCTTGTTTAAAACATGACACCTCCAGTGAAATAAATAGCTACAAAAGAAAATCTCAAATCCACAGAACTGCAATAATACATAAATACAAACAATTGAACCTTTAGGCTAAGGTCAGTTGTTCCTACTACTTCTGAGTAGCTAGTATTGAAGCAGTTATTTTCTATGAGAGTTTCTAAGAGTTTTCTTTTATAGAAATCTCACCTGTAAATACTGAATTTTTGCTAGTAATGACTTTTTACGTGGGCTTGATGCTATTCAAGAGGTTAAAATATGTAATAATACAAGTTTCACTCATTGCAAAGGAAAAACATAATTTCTGTATGCTAATTTAGAACTAAACCCATGAATTTCTATTTTGAGATGTTTTTCTCCATGGCATGCTCTTCTGTAATGTGAAACACTTAACATGGAATATATCTGTAGATCAAAATTGAATAAAGAGAGCATAGGTACACAAAGAAACCACTAATAAAAGTTGTCTCCTTCAGCTCAAGAAATTTGTAACACTTTTCTAAACCCCAGTCCCGATGCCAAATGTTTTTCTTCACACTCCTAGTTTTCACTATAGTATTCAGTTTAGAGAGTTCTTCTACTAGACATTATTAGACATCCAGATCAATTTTAAACGACTTTCTTTTCAGAGATATTGAGCACACCTTACTCCCATTGGAGTAAGAATATCAGTATATTCTCTGCAGTTCTGAGAATCACGTAGCTTTGATAGATCTTACTGTAACAGCAGATAACTAGCTTCTTTCTTGTATTGACTTTTAATCATAGAGTTCACTTTTCTCATTTTCTCTTATGAAAGGAATTAACATGTACTTTCATTGAGGGCTGAACAGGTGTAATGCCTTTTCAAGTCTGTGTTTCTTCTTAGAAAAATGTAAACCAAATCAAAATAACTAATCAAGACATTAGTATTTCTATAGATTAAATTTACTTTCTGTTCTGATGTACTAGTATGAGAACATAGATCATAGAATCATAGAATCATAGAATGGTAGGGGTTGGAAGGGACCTCTAGAGATCATCTAGTCCAACCCCCCTGCTAAAGCAGGTTAGCCTAGAGCAGGTTGCACAGGAATGCATCCAGGCGGGTTTTGAATATCTCCAGAGAAGGAGACTCCACAACCTC
>VZSC01006336.1:127596-145853 GCA_013398225.1 Steatornis caripensis | reverse complement strand
AGCATTAATCAGATCTCCTCTCAGCCTTCTCTTTTCCAGGCTGAACAGACCCAGCTCTCTCAGCCTTTCCTCATAAGACAGATGCTCCACTCCCCTAATCAACTTTGTGGCCCTCCGCTGGACTCTCTCCAGTAGTTCCCTGTCTCTCTTGAACTGGGGAGCCCAGAACTGGACACAGTACTCCAGATGCGGCCTCAGCAGGGCAGAGTACAGGGGGAGGATCACCTCCCTCGACCTGCTGGCCACACTCTTCTTAATGCACCCCAGGATGCCATTGGCCTTCCTGGCTGCAAGGGCACACTGCTGGCTCATGGTGAGCCTGTTGTCCACCAAAGATGTCATCTTTGTTGCTACATCTAGTAACGTTTAGAAGATCAATTTTCCACTTTAAACAATAAAGTATTCTTTGCTTTATTTTAGCCTATTTATGAAAATCCTGGACTTTTACTGATATTTTTTTTCACTCATGGGGTATCTATAATCAGCTATCTCTTGCATTTCAAAGGTATGAATTACATTTTGGAAAATTAATTTTATAGTACTTATATCATTGCTATAGTGGGACAGATATAAACCAGGCAAAATTTAAGAAGTAGTAGTTTTATATGTGTATGCGTATGTGCATGTACATGTGTATGTGTATATATATGTATATGTATATATCATTTTGGTAATATTCTGGCGAGATGTATCACAAGGATTATGTTGATAGAACACTGTAAAGTTTACAAAGTTAGGTGCTTAGAAATACTAAACCAAATACTGTTTGGGCAATACGAATTAGCTGACTTTTGTGTTTAATTGCTTACTTTTTCCTCATACTCCTATTTCTATTCAAAGTGTAGAATGGACACTTTCTAGAAATTAGTCCAGGTTAAGTGTTAAAAGGGATGTGGTTTTATAATGTTCCTGATCTGTAGCAGAAAATGGAATATGTTTGAGGTATCACGTGTTTGAAGAAGTATAAAGGATGAACTTTATTCTTTGTTTCAAAGCCACAATACTGCATTATTAAGCAAAATATTTAAAACAAACTTGTAAAAATTAAACTAGTTGGATATTCATTATTTCCTTGGCACCCAGATTTTCTTGAGTGCAACAGAGTTTTATTGTAAGAAATCTGAGAATTCAGAAAACCAACTGAAGCCAATGGGATTTATTGGTGACCTTTTGAAATCTGTGTGATGACAAGTGGTCAGAAACCTAATCAACAAACACAAGTGCCACAAATCAAGAAATGAAACAAAATGAAGGCAGATAATTTTATATTATTCTGTGCATCAGCTCTCCATTTGTGATTTGTCAATGGTGTCTGATGAGGGACTTTGAGAATGTCCTCCTCATAGGCAAGTTACCTCAGTGAACACCACATTAAACAAATACCGATAAAGAAATAATTAAAGCTGCCTGTAGAGCAGGGTTGAACTTTCTGAAATAAATGACACCTAAGGCTCCACATTGAAAAGTGAAGCTCACAAACATTATGAATGCACATAGTGAAATTCTTTCACTTTGTGCACTAAATAGGAGTGGGATAGAGATGGGAAAAAGGTATAGGTCACAGTATCGAAAGTAGCCCAGTGCATACTTAGAATCATAGAATCATTTAGGTGGAAAAAGACCTTTAAGATCATTGAGTCAAATCATTAACCTAACACTGCCAAGTCCACCACTAAACCGGGTCCCTAAGTGCCACATCTACACATCTTTTAAATACCTCCAGGGATGGTGAATCAACAACTTCCCTAGGTAGTCTGTGCCAATGCTTGATAACCCTTTAGGTAAAGAAATTTATCCTAACGTCCAATCTAAACCTTCTCTGGCACACCTTGAGAGAATTTCCACTTGTCCTATTGTGTCTTACTTGGGAAAAGAGAGCAACACCCACCTCACTACAACCTCCTTTCAGGTAGTTGTAGAGAGCAATAAGGTCTCCTCTGAGCCTCCTTTCTCCAGACTAAACAACCCCAACTTGCAAAGGTTTATAGAAACTGTTCAAAATTGAAAAGTGAATGTCTTTTCTGACTGCTGTTTTGACCTGTTTTACATTATTCATTCAACAGATAGCTTAAGGATACATGTTCCTTCATTTACTAAAACATCATATGTTTTGTTACAGAAATTTAATACTTGACTGGTGCCTTGATTTGATCGCACTTTTAGGGATATTATGGACAAACAGTTACTTCACCCATTAATCAGCAACCACTTAATCATTAACGTGCATAGGGTTTTACAGCATAAACTTCAGAGTTTCATTTTCAAGCCTGTGTGCAATAAAAATTTCCTAAAATCTACATAATACATTAATTCAAACATCTCCAACATGAACAACAGCATGCAGCTGATTACTTTCACATCTCATTTGTGTAAATATTGTCGTGCAAACATTAGGGTTTTGCAGCAGAATAAATGGACATACTTCTGTGTGGATGCTTGAGAGTATATTTGAAAACATAGTCATAAAAGATGTGTTACAGTTTAAATTACAAAAACCAATGGTTTAAGGTATACTTTTGGTAATTGGATACACACTTCAGAAACAGATTTTAATTTTGCGATATTTGAATAACAGTTTTAAGCAACTTCTAATACTAAAAAATACCAGGGAAACAATTAAGAAGAGATTACTTCTTTAGCCTCTTATTAGCTTACTGATAGTTAAATGAAGTCCAAATTGAAACTTCCTTTTTTTCCCCAGCTTGATTAATGATGACTGCCACTTTTGATTCCTGAAAGGCTAAATCATTGAAAGCTGTTCCCCTCAATTACCAATTGCTTTATTCTTACATTTACTTTTAACATATCTATACCATGAATTTTCCAGAAATGCAAACTCTTCAGTTACTTTTGCCAGCTACCTGCATTTGGTTATATTCCAAGTATACTTAACACTGTGTTTGCCCTTAAGTCCTTTGAACGTTGAAACATTATAGTCAGGATCCCCCATCCCGAGCAGTGATGCTTTGCTGGATCCGAAAGTACAACTGATTTGGCAAATAATAGAAGAGGCTTTAAAAACACGATACTTTAGTTTAGATACTGATGTGCATCTCCTTAAATATGTGTTTAACTGCAAGCATGAGGAAGCTAAAATGTAATTTAGGAAACTGTGGGAAATCTGAGGCAATGTCTGAGTTATTTTGGGGAAAGATTCAGTGAGGCAGCTGGGTTTTCTCTTGTCCCTAAGTGTGATTAAACAGATATTAAGTATGCGTTCTCATCTTTTTTGATAAAAAGGTATGGCTACCTATGAATGTGTCTTTACTCTTGCAGGGTGATATTTTACAGGTTGATTCAAATATGGTGAGATCTAATTATGTTCTTAAGTGCTTTGCTGAAAGAGAGTATGACCAATAAAGTGTTCAGCAGCTTTACATAAGGTCTTAGATGTAATATTCTTTTAGAACAACAAATCTGTAGAGAAAGAGAAAATACAGAAAACAAACAAATGAAAAAGATAATAAAACAGGTAAACATTTATTTGTATTTTCTGTATTAGATAGAACTCTTAATACAGGCAGAATCTGTACAATTATGAAAGATGTTATCAACTTGCATTACACAACATTTTTCCCTGCTTAGTTTTAAAGGGATAAGGTTCTCTTTCCTGTCTTATTTAACACCTCATAGTCCCAAGTACTATTTGGTTTTTTGTTTCTTTAACTCACAGTGAGTTAACTCTGTGCAGCATAAGGATTTTTATTTTTTTATTTTAATTTTTTTTTCAATCCTTGTTTGGAAATTAACTATATATCATGTACATGTCTGTGGGTCAAAACCTAAAAACATGGCCTTTCCCTCTGATGTGATAATACACTGCATAAATAATGATGTACTTAGAGATGGAAGTGTGGTAAGGACTGTAAGCTTATAAATACAGTTTCTAGTTTATGGCCAGAACTGTAATTGGATATACCGATGCTGTTGGGCAGCTAGTTTAACTATCTCTGAGTTGAAACAACCTTCCTCCAAAAAATTAGAATATTTGTGAAGCTAAGATGCTATGTGGACATATTTAATAGACACATGCACATCCACATAATCAGATCTTGGTAATAATTTAATACCTCATAAGTCACAGCATTACATTTTTGTCTTTTTTTTCTTTTCATGATGGACTGAACATTGACTGGCTGCCAGCCACACAGCCAGCCACTCTTTCACTCCTCCTCCTTAAAAGGATGGAGGCTGAAAATAAAATGGAAAAGCTCATAGGTTGGGATATAGACAGGGTGATCTCATACTATTTAGTGCCACAGCCAAAATTGACTCAACTTGGGAAATAATAACTTACTTCCAATTAAAAATGGAGTAAAACAATCAGAAACAAAGTCAAACCTAAAACCCCACCTTCTGTCCATCCCTGCTTCTTCCCAGGCTGAAATTCTTCCTTCTTGTCCTGATTTGAGCTAGGACAAAACCAAATTTCTTTTAGTAACTTCACTTTTTAATTAAGTCTCTTCCAAGAAGCTGCACTCTCTGAAATTAACTGAATGTTTTTCCAGACAGCAACTGCTTCTACCAGTGATAAGCCTCGATGTTTACAGTTTGTGCTGGAACATCAGTAGGAATGTCATGCAGAAAGGCTCTTGCTTATAGTTAATCCTATGGAAATAAAGGTTGATATTTGCTTCTGTTATCTTTCTTATGCACCAGAAATGAAAGAGTGGAAGAGAGCTCACACCTGTGAGCCTGCAGTGGGGAGGAGCGGGTTGGACAGGTGCCCAAAACTGACCACAGGGAGTATTCCATCCCATATGCTTCATACTTCGTATAAAGCTGAGAGATCACGAGGGTCACTCTCTCTTCTTCTATGGCCGCTGTCCAAGGAGGACTTTGTTCGATTCTTTAGCCTTCGATCCCTGCCAGTGCATTCTTGAATCCAGTTCCTGCCTGCTGCTGACTACAGTCCAGGACTTTCCCAGGGTTTGCCCTGCAGTGTCTGGGTGATGTGATTATCAGGGGGAGCTCGATATTGGTTTTGTATATATCTGTATATATTTAATTTTTTTCCTATTATTATTTTACCTTGTTATTGTAGCTAGATTAAAGCTGTTTTAACTTTTCCTATGCATAAGTCTCTTTCCCTTTTCTCTTTCCCTCCCACTTTTAGGGAAGGAAGAGGTTAATAAAGAGCATCTGTTGTCCTTCCAGTACCTAGCCCAGCTTTAAACCGTGACAATTCTCAAGTCCTCCACTTCCTCTTCCACCTTCCCCACCCATTCCATTAGCAGATAAGATTAATTGTTAATGGTGGGGTTCTGTGCCTACACAGCAAGTGAACTTTCCCCTTTTCTCTTTTGCTTATGCTTAGCTTGCTTGCATTCCACTCAGGTTTAATTATATTGACTGTCTTAATTATATTGTCAGAACTTTAATTCACTGCATAATGGTTTAAAACTTGTTCAAAATTGTAAGAGATTTTTCTGGCATCAGCAACAGAAAGTCATCCACGATAGGTTTAAACAGTTGTGCCACTGCTCCAAGGATTCCAAGACATTATTCTTTCTCCCTGTATTTACCCTTCCCCACCATGACAAGTACAACATTCTGATGAGTATCAGAGGATACTCGTCACTGGAGCTGTCCACTGGAAAAGAAACAAGATGTGCTCGGGATAGTGCAGTTACGCTTGTAGAGACTGTGAACAGGAAGAATGATAGAGTCTGATTTTCAAATATAATGATAAACATGTATAATGATTTTCTTTTTCAAGGAAATAAGTGTAAAATAATATTCCAGAGAATGTTTTTAAAAGTAGTTTTGAAAACAAAAAGAATATGGTGAATATCTGTGTAAGGCAGCTGAAAACTTATAGGTAGGTAAGACAAGAATTTTGGGGTGTTGTACATTTTATAATTGCATATTTTTGAAGGGAGGACTTTTAAATGGTATGTTCATCAGGTTTATCATTTCTTTCAGGACAAAGTTTAAATATGAGACGTTTATTCTATAAATTGAAGACAGTAGAATTGACATTCAACATAGTAATATTTCTTTTCATTGATTTGGAATAAATGGAAGTTATTTTGCACTCCTATTGAATCTTTTCCCTGAGAAAGTCATTATTGTATACATAGATGATGCTAAACAAAAATGAAGTAACTAGTTAGGAAACATCAAAAAAGATAAGAACTCGGTTCTGAAAAGAGTTGGAAACTATTTGAAATGTTGCTGTCAAAAACCTGCTCTAGCATAGAAATTATAATGTACTTGCATTCAATGCCCTTGTAGAAGCAAAAAAAGCCGAGAAATCCAAGACTGCATGCATAATTTCAAAGAGAGAAACTACATAAAAATAACCTAGGGATTTCAAAAAATGCAAAAGAAAGTTAACATAATTAAATTGCTGAGTCATAGAAAATACTTAATTTAGCAAGACGTAGTTAAAAAAAGTGAAATTGTGTGCAAATGAAGAAATTAAAAGATCAACAAAGTCTAGCAGGTTAAATATAAAAAGCAGGCCAAAAAAGAGTTGGAGAACAACTTTCAAAAGGCATAAAATACATTAATAAATTATTTCCCAAAGGCAACAGAGGCAGGAAACCTGCACAGACATTTGAAAAAATAAGCTCCCTGAGAATATATGGTCATAGCAGAAATACTAAATTAATATTTTGCATATATACTCACTGTTGAAGATATTGAAAATGTTATGATTCTGACTTCTTACAAGGAATACTTCAGAGGACTGATTGCAGGTTGGACGGCTGGTGGGAGGATTTACAAAATTGGCAAAGTGAACAGCAATAAATTGTCATTACCTTTTTCACTGTCAAAACAGTGGAAGAGTGCTCCCCAGTTGCTGATAGTTCAGTGATAGGACACTTATCTGAGATATAGGAGACCTCCTTGAGTTCTCTCCTTTGCCTGAGGCAATTTCAGTTCATGAGGCTGCATGTTACACACTTGACTACAGGACATTCTGTCTTTTATATATTTAAATTGGCTGAACTTCAAGTGTCCAAATGAGACTATCTTTCTCTTGTGGTCACTGACTAAATACTTTTGTCAAGTAGAGAAGCTCTGAGATAAAGAAATGAAGGAACACTGCATCAGAATACCTAATAGTCCAGTGATTTTAATACTCAACAAAGAGATGACACATGCCTTCTTAATCTTGAGCTCAATTAGACAGTGGTAGACTTGCTTGTATCTTTTTTCCTGTGAGGGCTCTTTGGCACTATACTTCTGTATGATTTTCCCATGGATATGAAGTTCATATTAAAAAACGAAAGTTCTCATAAATACACAAACGAATTACATGCTAATGTCCTATGAAATGAATGAATTCTGCATAAACAGACATTAAAAATTGGTGACTACAATGTTATAAAAAGCCCCAGCATTTGGACAATATTACTTTATGCATGAAAAATTTTGTATCATTCTGTACAACTGACTGTAATCACAGATCATTTTTTGTAATAAGATTCTCTATAATAGAGCTAATGTCACAAACAACATGACCTATTTCACATCATTTTAATGGAAACAAAATGAGAAAAAAAAAGTGTTTCTAATTTTTCACACTAAAGGGCTATGGAACATAATGATGTTAATTGCCTACCAATTGCTTAGATGCACATCAACGTTTAGGTTTGCAGCTAGGTTTTAAAATTAAATTTACTACATTTCTGATGGCCAATGGAACACCAGAATGGTTAAGGCAATGTGTTAGACTAGGTCCTTAATGGGTTACCTTTGAACTTCAAGAAGAATGACATAAAGCAGCAAAAGACATTTTTATGGGATACTGCATCACAACTTTCATATGGTAGAATGATTTTTGCCTGACAAGACTAAAAAGTGCTGAAATTAAACAAACACAGATTATAACACTAGCAATTTGGGTAACATATCAGTAAAAAAAAATAGTTTTGAAGCACTCCAGTAATAAACAGATGGAAGTAGTATTAAGTAATGACTGTTGGAATTATGATGGTGTGAGAAAACAACAAAACCTCCATATCAGACATTGTCACTAATGTCCAAGATTAACATGAAATATGTATCCATGTAACCCTTACAACTGATTAAGTTAAATAATCCACTATTTCAAAATATTTCAGAGTAGCATTGCACATACCTTCATAGAAATCTTCTGTATTACACAGCATTGCTACAATGCCTTTTCTTTTGTCTTATTTCATTTTAATAAAAAGAATCAGTAAAATAGTAGAGCATTATTTTTAAAAAAAAATTGAAAATACACTAGAGGAAAAAAAATTTTTTTTTTTGGTTACTTATACTATCAAAATATCTCTTTCTCCAGAGCAGCTTAGCTTTCATTTGCTCTTTATATCTTGTGTTTCTAGATTGTTCTGGTTTTGCTGGGATAGAATCATATAATCGATTTTCTATTCAGGAAAGCTTCATTTTTGAGAACGCTGGAGAACCCAACTTGGTGGGAACAAAGTTAATAAGACACTTTGGGTTAGTTCATGGCTGGCTGCGGTGTGCAGATTTCCATAGTGATCAAGGTCTTTAGCAGTTTCATCAGCCAGGTGCTAAAGCTCAGAGGAGCGAAAGCCAGGGCAGCTGACCCAGCCTGGCCAACAGCAGTATTCCATACCATAAACATCACACTCATTGTAAATTGGAAAGCTTGCTGGGGATGGCCCTTCTTCCTTCTTCCCTCCTTCCTCAATGATCGCAATTGCTGGAGGGTCTCTCCCGTCCTTCTGCTCCCCAGCCTGCCTTCCCCCTTGCTGTGACCATCAATGCCTTCGCTGGAGCTGTGGTGCTCGCAGGGTCTGGCATCCGGCACTCGCTGCTGGGAGTGTGCAGCTCACAATTGCTGCATGGGGTGAGTATAACCTTGTGTATTTTATTTTAGTACTGGTATTAATAATATTTATTATTATTATTTATTATTATTATTTATTAAATCTGTTCCATTTCAACCCACAGGTCTCCTTTTCTTTTCTCAATTCCCCTTGCTAGGTGAGGAGGGGTCATTGGGTGATAGAAAAGCTGACATAGATGTTTCTGCAGAGAAGATAGTATAGTCTTGAAGGACTCATTTTTTTAGTGGACAGATGTGATTTTAAAACTCAGCTATGTTCACATGCAGTCTATTGGAAGTGAAGTGATAGGTTACAGTGATAGGGCAACTACTATACCAAAAATAGCTACTACAGCAGCTATTATTGATACTATCTGTATTCTCTCAGCAGAGTCTTTTACCGTTATAATTCATTTTCACAGAGAGAGTAAAAATTGGTTTCAAATAATAAAAAATCAGGCCCTTGTTTGATTACTTCCAGCCCAATCATCCAGAGGCTATAGACAAGTTAAATCACTCTAAATTGGATATAACAATAATTAGAAAGAAAAATAAATGTTTCAATAGACTTCCATGTACCATATCCTGTAGAAGAATCCAAAGACAAAAAAGCAACTCGAATAGCATATCAAGTTGAAGAGCTCTTATTACTTGTGATAAAGCCATCATAAGAAATCAAAAGATTTGAACTAAACCCAATTGCATTATTTAAAACACTCTTATTGACAGAAGCAGAATACAAAATTAATATGTAGATACAAAATTTCATTCCATTTTTTTCCACAGGTAAAGTGGCCTTTCGTTCATAACATAAGCCTATGTAAAAGGAACTGCAATGATAAACCATGTACAGTCAAGCAGCATTTTCAAGATGAAAAATAAATTATTATTCTGCTAAAGATTATTCAGGTAGATAGACAATCCTAGAATAAGGTGAATAATGCAAATAAAGTTGCAATATAGTTCACAAACGGTACCACTTACATGAATGCAGGTCAATTCAGCTGACTAGGGCTCTTGAAATCCCAAATTGTGTAATAGCAAAACTGACAACAAAATGTGAAATCATACTTCAAACAAAAGGATTAGCGTCTAAAAGGTCCCTTTTTGTCAGTATCCTTCCACAGTAGAAGGGCTCCATTCATCTTCCCAAATTTCCTCAAGAGGTATATAACCCACTATTGGGTTATATACAGCACAGACGTAACTGTAGGGGAGTGAATATATACATGATAGGCTTAACAATGCATATGTGAAAAGCTTTTGAGAGCTGTGTTATTCGTCATAAGCACCTTACTGTGTGCTTGCCATTATGAGTCTATCTATCAGTGCATGGAAGTTAGAGGAAATTAGTCTAAAATGTGTGAACTGAACCAAGCCATATGGACTCCCCAAAAATATTTTCCTTAACAGGCACACAGTTTTCATCTTCCTTGACAACTGAGAAACAAATATGTTGGTTCTATTACCACCTAGGAGCAGTATAGAAAATGTAACAATGAAAATGTATAAGCAGTTCAAACAACATTCAGCTTCACAATCACTGCAAGTCCAAGACATCACTGCTCAGAAAGATCATGGGTTTTTTATATCTATTACAGAATTTCTGTAGAACTTCCCAGTAATTTTTGAAGAGTGGAATTAGGTTGATTCCATCTGAAATCTCTCTGTCATGTATAATGTCTAGCTATTCAGTGATACAGTACATAGACATTTCTAAAGTACATAGACACTTCTAACTATGCAGAAACTACTGGACTTTCACCATCTTTTTGATACGTATTCTTCATAGAAAGAAAAATAAAGAAACTGTTGATTATTTTTATCACACACAAAGCAGAAAAGAATCAATTCCCAGGATAGTTATCTTCTACTTACCTAAGTCACTATGACCTAGAATAGATTTTTTATAAACTAAATGCCTATGCAGTTCATCTGATGATACTAATGGCTTATGATAATTTGCCCCTGTATATATGAAAAAATAAACATGATATATTTATGCAATAAACTCCCATATTCTTATAGTTTAATAAAAACAACTCAAACCCCCAAACAGCACTGACTAGGAATTGTAGAATTGTATTCAAGAGAGAAGAGTTTACATTATAAATGACATTTGAGATACAAAACATACATAACAGTAAAATATATCTTTCTAAAGAATCTGATAAAATACACATAAGATCCACTAATTTCTGGACATCTGCCAGTAGAGAAACAGAAGCTATAATTTTTATCCATGTCCTTTAAATTAAAACTCCCTAACTATGCACTCTTTGTTTTGTGTAGAAAAAAAATATAAAATTAGACATTACGGTATACTTACACAAAAAACTTGTTTTAAACAACACTATTTTTAGCGATTTCTATGTTGACTGTATGTGGTGAATGCAAAGCTATATTCTGCCACCATTGAGTCCAGAGGAGGGCCACAAAAATGATCAGATTGCTGGAACACCTCTTACATGAAGAAAGACAGAGAGTTGGGGTTATTCAGTCTGGAGAAGAGAAGGCTCTGGGGAAACCTTATTGTGGCCTTCCACTGTAGAAACAGGGCTTATAGGAAAGATGGAGAAAGATCTTTTACCAGGGTCTGTAGTGACACGACAAGGGATAATGGTTTCAAAATGAAAGAGAGTAGATTTAGATTAGATAATAGGAAGAAAGTTTTTATGATGAGGGTGGTAAGACACTGGAACAAGTTATCCAGACATGTTGTGGATGCCCTGTCCCTGGAAGTGTTCAAGGCCAGGCCGGATGGGTCTTTGAGCAACTTCATCTAGTAGAAGATGTCCCTGCCCATGGTGGAGGGGTTAGAATTAGATGATCTTTAAGGTCGCTTCCAACCCTATTCTATAATTCTATGAATGGAAGGTTCTTTTGGAAGTCCCTTGAATTTGATCTTCCAAGGACTTGTAGAGCATGTGCAAAGTATGCAAAGATGTCTCCAAGACCAACTATCCAGCTATCTTATTTTGCTAATTTGCAAAGGAGAGCATGACTTCTCTTCATAAGAAATAATGTCTTCAGCAAAATTGGCACTGAACTGAAGGCATTTTGCACTAACTGGTCCAGTTAAATCCTGGAAAGATTGTTCATGTGAGTGAGTTACTGTTCATCAACAGGAAATTGGATCTAGGTAAGCATTTTCTTTAAGAAACACAGAATTGGGAAGAATTATTTGTATCATAGATCTTACCCTGAAACAGCAGATGATCAGGGAGCTGTTGTCTAACTACTGGCGCACTTCAGAACTCACTGTATGACGGAAAGGTGATTAAGGATGTGGTTTTCAAAAACTGTTACTGTTCCCATCTATGTTGTGTACCCAGATGGTCATGGACCACAAAGACATGAAAGTGGTGGGAAAAGTAGTTCACAGCAATGCTAAAATTGAATGTGCAATGTCAGGTCAGTTCTACCCTAGGATGTTGTATGCTTCTCAGATGTGATAAGATTGATGTAACCATTTAAGTCCAGAAAGGGAGAAGAGAAAATTTGCTTTATGCACCTTTGTATTACAAGCTACAAAATGCTCACAGTCTTTAACAGATTAATATAAAACACGGAGACATAGAATCACAGATTTGAAAGATTGGAAGGGACCTTAAAGATCATCTAGTTTCAATGCCCCTGCCATGGGCAGGGACACCTTCCACTAGACCAGGTTGCTCAAAGCCCCATCCAGCCTGGCCTTGAACACTTCCAGGGACAGGACATCCACTTCTCTGGACAATCTGTTCCACTGTGTCAACACCCTCGTTGTGATGAATTTCTCCCTGATATCTAACTTAAATCTACCCTCTTTCTGTTTGAAACTGTTACGCATCCTCTATCACTACATGCCATTGTAAAAAGTCACTCTCCAGCTTTCTTGTAGGCCCCCTTCAGGTACCAGAAGGCTGCTATGAGGTGTCCCCAGAGCCTCCTCTTCTCTAGGCTGAACAATTCCAACTCCCTCAGCCTGTCTTCATAGGAGATGTGCTCCAGCCCCCTGATGGTCTTCATGGCCCTCCTGTGGGCTCATTCCAACAGGTCAATGTCCTTCTTACTGTGGGGGCCCCAGTGCTGAATGCAATACTCTATGTTGGGTCTCATGAGAGCTTAGTAGAGGAGGAGAATCACCTTCCCTTAGTTGCCTTGGAATCCCCCTCAGGTGGAAAATGTCACCATCAGAAAACTGGAGATATTTTTGATCAGTTCCTCTCTTGTATAACTTTTCATTAATATTGTGCATTATTTTACAGTTAATTTTAAAGTTTCTAATTAAACAATGTGGACTTAAAAATGGAAGTATGAAGAAAGCTCAAAAATCAGCTAGACTTGAATTTTTAGCCACTTCCATTTTTTTCAAGCTTATGATCTAAACTTCCTATAACATACTACAATTTAAAATAATGTTCTTTGCAAACAAGTGCTTAAATAGTCTAAACAAAATCAGGGTATCAAACCAAGCAAAAGACGATAACTGGAAATAAATAAAAATATCAAGAGCAGTATCAGATGGTTCAATTGCAATTGGGTTATTCTCCATCTCTGAAGAGACTTTTTTCTCATAGTTAAAGTTCAGTTCTTTACCAATGTTTCAGGGTCCAGTTGACTCTTCCAATGTTAGCCACTCTTTCATCATTAGCCGTCTTAATCTTCTCACTCCAATTTGAACTCACTTTGCCAAATGTTTTCAGAGTAAAACCAACTTTTGCAGTGATGGATTGTGCAATCAGCAATTCCTTTCTCTTTTTGCATCTTTAGTCCGTCTTTCCTGTGAATTTTCATTAGCAACAACATTTTAAATGATGTTTCCAATTAATTATTAGGTATTTGGACACCCAATGAAATAGTTCAATTTTCCCACTCCCTGACCACTTTGAGTGTGAAAATCAATAATATTAAGAAAACTTATATTTAGGTAAAAGAAATAAATTGTTTCTCAGAAGAAGACATAGCCTTTGGAGAAGGAAAATGAACTATTGAGGAGGAATAGGCTGAAATCGAAGGATTTAGAAATACTGTAGTAGAATTTCTCAACAACTATGCTAAAAGAGTGATGCTGAGGCTGCAAATGAAACACTGGAGTGCAGAACCAATGAAGCTGGAGTTACTGTTCAAAATCTCCATCTGTCATGTCCTATCGTAATACACTCATAGAATTTGATATTAAGCTTGATGGCACACAGTCTGAAGTATAACATGTGCAGGTGCATAGGTGTAAAATGTTATGCATAAAATGCTAAAAAGGCAGATTTGGATTTCTTTGTGTGTGTATGTATGCTTATACCGTATATATATACACACGTGCACATGCACACACGTGCACATGCACACATACAAGTATATAATTTACATATATGTGTCTTTTTCAGTTCTCAGTGAAGTTTAACCTAACTTTTGGGGCCAGAGGATGGGTGACAGGTGGGGGAAAAATGACATACAGCTTTAATGGACTGGTTTATAAAAATAACTTATTTACAATATTTCTGAAAACTGCTGCTCTTTACATATCTTCATTTTAGACGTACTTACACCCTCTTGCTTGTTTGCTCTGCTATTGAATGCAAGGATGTCTCAAGGTGACAAGTTAATGTTTATTAGTTTCTTTTCTTCCTAAGATCTTTCTTAGACTATGCTAGCCTAAGCTGATAATTGATACTTAATTGTGAGCACTAGGAGTATACTAAAGCTATAGTAAACATGAAGACACCATCAAATGTGCGTGCTAGTTATGAATCTTCAAGAGTTCCTACTAGTAAATCAAAGACTTGACTCGACTTGCAAAAAGGATGAAATCTGCTTTAATAGTACCTTAGTAAATGTTCAGTGTATGCTACTACACTTTCAAATGTATTACCTTGTAAAATGAGATAATATAGTTTAACTTGCTTTTATTACCTTTAAGTCTTCATTTTAGTGGGCTTTTAAATTATATTAAGCTAATGCGTTTCTATTAATATGAACCAAAAGCGATCAGGATGGAAGTCCTGCAGTGTAGCACACTCAGATACTGAAAAATCAGGTTACATATACCTCTGTAATTGACATTTACTTGTCCATTTGGACAATAGGTTCTAAATGTACCTGTGACCTCTAAGAGTTTTGCTATGATTACAACTATTTTTTAAAAGTTATCACAATGCCTACAAATTTGAAAGAATCCACAAAGAAGGGATTCTACATTTACTTTTTTATTTTTAAGCATTTAAAAACTGAACTCAAAAGATATATTTGTTGATCAATGAGGAAAGAAGCAAGAGTTCTTATGAATATAATGTCACAAACTGAAACGTGATGTTGCCCTGACTTCTGTAAATTGGAAATACTATTATTTTGATTCAATCGTCTCCTGCAATTACTTTCTCAGCTTTCAAATACCTTTTCTCAGACACATTTCTTTTTATGTGTTTAATTCTGAAAGTAGTCTGAAGACAGGAATTATCAGGTGGTCCTTATAAAGCACTGAATACACAAATGTTACCTTTACTGGGGTTTTGTTTAAAAAAATAAAAATAATAACAACAACAAAATACCTCCCCCCCAAAAAAAAACCCTTAGTATTTGGAGAGTGAAGCACTTCTTAGGTCTAAAACATCCCATCCTGTTCAGGTTGCCAAAGATAACAGATTTGCAAACAGCTTTCCATAGTATGTGTGAAACATCCCAGGTAATGGACAGATGTTAATGTAGTATGGCAGATGTAGTTGGTAATGAATGAGAAAAGAACTCAGACTACATGTTAGCTACATTTTCAAGAGTATTGCAAATGAACTACACCTGAAAAGAAACAGGGAACATGTGAGTGAATTTTGTCCTCAAATTGTGGAAAATAGAAGAACTTAGACAAAGAATCTCACAGTATGCAATGTTTCCTGAGTGGTAAATTAACCTCTGGCACTGGAAAAAAAGAGTGACATTTGTCACCCACTCCACGCTACTTAGACTTATTTTGAGTAGATAATGCATTTGATGTTCAGCATTGCTGGTAACTCCTTTTTTATTGCATGAACAAATAAGCGAAAACACTGATCTATGTAGTTATTAAAGAATGTGGAATTGCAAATAAACAGAAAGATTATGTTCATGGCAGTCCTTCATTCTTACTTCTTGGTCTTTTATATGTTGCTTTTGCAGGACATGGAAAGTTGAGAGGGAGAAGTTTGCAGTAAAAAGCACTGAAATTATTTTGGGAAGTGGGCTTCACTGGATGATGCCATTTTGGGGCAGCTGCAACAACATCACTGATGTTTTGTTAAGCTGTGTTCTGATTTAATCCCAACTGTGACAGTATTCATTCTTTTCAGAACATATACTGAGAACTGTTTTATTTTTCTTCATACATCTGCAAAGCATGCAATATCTATTTAAATTTAGTCAAATTTTAAACTAAAAATATGAACTGCATTTTACATTCACTCGTTAGTGTAATTACACATTGTCCAGTAGGGATGTCATTTTGCTGTTGAAAGAAATATAAATTATATATTAGAGTAAAAATTGAAAGAAAGCTTTAAATACACTCAGCTTTATACTTTCCATTTTAAAAAATTACATCATACAAATATATGCTATTTTGAAACTACATATAAATTCTTAAATTTATGTTATCTGTATTTAAAGATGAAAGAATTAAAGAAAAAAACCAACTGAAAAAATAGTTATAGCTGTACTAAATTTAGTTCAGAGTAGTTAACATTTTCTAGAAAGCTTGACAACTTTGTATTCATAGAGAACTTGAGACATGATCTAGTCTTCATTTAATCCACCTATTTACAACAAAAATCTACAATGAACACTGATAATGATAGAACTAGTTACAAAAAAATACTGAAATAACTGTAGCAGAAATACTTTGGCATCAAGTATCTAACACTTTATGCAATTTCAGGATAATTCTGAGTGTGTTATGGACTATAAACAAATTGGTGAAACTGACTCGACATTTTTTGACTGAATGATTGTATTCATGCTTGTGCCTACTAAGTTATCGATATTCCCAGATAAATATTTTAATATAACATAATATGAGTTGTCAAGATGAAGAATTAACAGATAATCCAGAAAAAAAAAAAAATTAGTTCCATTCTACTTCTCTTTTTTAGAGCTGTTACCTACCAAAGTAGTAATGTTTTAATGAAATGAACATATATCTATTGGATTATTTAAAATCGCTTAATTAGAAATGGTCACTATCGGTTTTACATATAAATCTTACTATATTTGTTGACTGTCTTTGTTATGATGGTTCGACATCGGTAAATTCTCATGCAAGACAGTCAAAATATGTCTGCTTGGTTTTGACAAATAGCTTTTGTGCACACTTATTTGTTGGTATTCAGATTGGAATGGGGAAAAATGTCTGTAGAATAACTTTGTAGCTTGATGGTTCATATTTACAGACAGTGACACCCACGGACTTAAGTGCTTGAATACATAAATTGTGATTCTTGCATTGTAAATAGAATTATGAATATAAATTTATTAGATATAATGCCCTAAGTATTGGCTATTTTTACTGAGCCAATAAAAATCGAGCAATATTAATACTGCTTATAAATATAAATACAAGTTTAAGTTAATATTTTGTCAACATTTATATTGTTTGATCAAAAATATTTTTTATTATTTTATATCTATACCATACTTCATATTATAAAGAAGTGTTAAAAATCCTAAGCTAAGCTCAGAAAGTTAACTTGTTGAAATGTTTTTGAAATTGTGCTTCTTACAGACCTTCCAAAATACAGAGACTTGTAATTATTGATGATAATGCAAAGGGAACACTAAATCAAGAAATTCTCAATGTCAGAATAGAATAGACTCATAGGTGTAATTCCTTTTTTATTATTATTCAAGAAGGTGTACATTAAGATAGCTATTTGCTGCTAAATAGTTCAGTTGCTTTTTTTTTTTTTCCTTCTCTGAGTGTTCTGTCATGAGTTTTGATAATTCCTTCCATTTTAAGTTATGGTGCATGTCTACATTATATAATTCAGCATACTAAAACAGGGTTCTTTAGTGTCACCTAATACTACAGTACCATTAGTTATGTATGAATTAGCTGACTTTACTGGGGGAGGCAGAGCTAGCCTGGATGTGTTAGTGTATGCACGTTGTTGGACAACAAGGGAATGAACAATTCATCTTTCATTATTACACGAATAAATAAATAAACATGAAAATCTTGAAAACACAAAATTTCCACAAAGAGTTTGTGAATCTGAAAAGATTTGAGATCCATAGAGAATTCGATTGAATTTGGAACACCCACAGAGGTTGATCGTCCTTGTTGTTGTAGCACCCCAGTTTTTCTTAATCATAGAATCATAGAATCATAGAATGGTAGGGGTTGGAAGGGACCTCTAGAGATCATCTAGTCCAACCCCCCTGCTAAAGCAGGGTAGCCTAGAGCAGGTTGCACAGGAATGCGTCCAGGCGGGTTTTGAATATCTCCAGAGAAGGAGACTCCACA
>VZSC01006336.1:94593-126845 GCA_013398225.1 Steatornis caripensis | reverse complement strand
TGGGTTCGGCTATGATAGAGTTAATTCTCCCCAGAACGCTGGCAGGGGGGTAGCCGACCCAGAGCAGCCCGGCAGGTATCCGATCCCCCTGCCGTCCCGCCCAGCCCACAGCCGGGGACGGGCCGGGCGAGGGCGGGGAGCGGCCGGGAAGGGCGCGGGGCGGCTCCGGTTCCCGTTCCGGGCGGTGAGCGCTTGTGTTGTGCATCGCTCGGTTGTGTTCTCTCTTGTTAGCATTAGAGTTGTTGTTGTTACTGTTCTCTCTGTCTCTGTGCTGTTGCATTAAACTGTCCTTATCTCACCCCACGCGGGCTGCCCCTTTCTCTGCTGATTCTCCTCCCGGTCCCGGTGGGGGCTGGGGGGGTGCAGTGAGCGAGCGGCTGCGTGGTTCTTTGTTGCCGGCTGGGCTCAAACCACGACAGGGGACCTTATCAATACAGAAGTTTACAAAAACCAACGCAGCTAGTGATTTAGAAGTAAAACTGAATTAGAGTGTTTCATTTTGTTTCATCAAGTAGTTTTAACTTTAAAAAAAAGAAAGAAAAATAGATTTCATACATACATCTCTATTTCTCCAACAAATGATGCATTTTAAAAGTTTAGACTGTTGGAACAACCTGCTTCTATTCTAAATTAACAGTGTTAAAAATTTGAAATTTTATGTAGTGAAATTATTTCCAGCTAGTGTTTTTTTTAGATAAATTTTCACTGGCAACCCAAGACAAGATTATAACTACAACTCCTGTAACAAACCCCCAAACAAAATAACAAGAACAACAAAAAACCCCAAACATTAATTTCTACTCTTTTTATGTTAATTTTCTACAGACCTCGATGTAAAATCTTTAGTGTGATAATTGCGAAGTATGCTGTAGTGCGGTTTTGTACTCTGAGCTGTTCCGCTTTCCAAAAAGTAAGGGAAGAATTATATTATTTACAGGAAGCTATTTATAATGATTAATTTACAGGAAACTATATATAATGATTAATGCATAGGTCTGGCTGAAGTAAGATTTCAGACTTTCCTTGGAAATTGTGGTCACATTGTGCCAGATTTTTCTTGGATCGGTCTGCTAAGAGTTATACTAGAAAAGCAAATGGTGAACTCTTTTATACCAAGGCATTTTTAACATGAGTATTTTATATCCTTACCTCTCTGTCCTTATCAAATTATTGTACGTGTTCTCAATTACCCTTAGCTATACCTCAAGCCCTGCAAAATTCTAGTGTATTTTTTCTTGACTGTGTTAAATGCATACAATCCATCTTTCACCACCTTAGTTACCATCCCCTAACTGCAATGCACACAACTCTTCAATCACAATTTCTGCAGTCTCTTCACTTTCCCTATCTTCCTCTTTCATCCTTCTTAAATTGAAAACTAACTTACCTCTTCATATTACCTTCTTACACCCATTTCTGTGTCTTATTTAATCCTGTCTACTGTCTTCTTTGCTACTTTTCTTACCATCCATATAACCCTGAAGTAATTTACCCACTTCTGTTACAACTATTTTCCAGAGGACACTTAGGTACTTTCCCCTATTTATGACAATCTCTATATTACCAAATGTAGTAATTCTGTGGAATTCCCAAGTAAAAATGCATAACTTAGCCAATAATGAACTCAATAATGAGATGATGTGTAAGGAAAAGTCCACAGATACTTAAGCAAGAATGAATTTGTATATCAACAGAAGAGAAAAGGAGGGTAGGGTCATAAAAGTTGTATTTTTCTTTTCCTTTTCTTTCTCCCTCAAAATTTGGAACTACAGCTGCTTGATCTAGTTTATCGTCATCTACGTCTATCCAATGAAAGAAAGTTTATAACAAATTACTTTTTGGTGAAACAAAAATATTGATGAGACATGCTTCCAACCCATGTATTTTTATATATACATATATATATGTAGTCCACATTTCACTCTGTTTTCTGTTTTAATTTGTTCCTCCTTTGTTCCCATCTATGTCTTTTCTCTTTTCTCTTTTCTCTTACCCCTCCCCCACCAAAAAAAAAGACCCACCAAAAAAGCAAGATAAAAAAGTTTTAAGTATTTCAGTCTGCATTTTCACAGTAGTGAAAATGACTCAAGGAAATAATCATTCCTGTCACAATGTGTCAAGAAAGGTCTGAGAGATTTGTGATCTGTGGGATTTTCTGACAGTCAGCTGCCAGGTGTTAGAGAAAAGGAGAGCAAAGCTAAGTCTAATTTAAGAAAAAGATGTTCCCAATGGTGAACAAAACCCACACTTGCTCCACTGGGCCACCAGTGATTAAACCATTGTTCATACTCAACTATCAGCTCCTGGATGCTGGTGTGTAGTTGAACCCATTCAAAGGGGAAGAACTAAATCATATAGATCATAACACCCATCCAGGACATTTGCAACCTGGTGAGGAGGTAGATACTGCAAGTCAAGGTCAACTTTCCTCCTAGTCTGACCAGAACCCTGGACTCTACCAATAGCTTATGCTATGCTGGTACAAAAAGGCCATCCTGCTGAGTGTTCAGCTTTCCAGTACTTGTATGTAGCTTCAGGATGAATCAGGAAGACAGTGCCATAACTTGTCTCAAACTGTGCCAGAAATCCACTTGATAGGTCTCAGTCAGTTAGAACCGGCTTGCCCAACATTAGTGTTGGATGCTGAGCAGGCAGGAGGAATTAAATTCCCAAAGCTATGTTTCATAGATCTGGAATATGTAACTCGTCCCCTTCTCCAATATGACAGACTACAGTACTCAAAAGCCTTTCCCAATACTCTGGGGGTAATTCTTGACTCCCTCTTCACACAGTGAAGTCTAGTGAGATGCTAACATTTCCACAGGGCATCTCAGTCATCTTTCTTTGGCAGCCCTCTCCTTTGCATTATGTAACCCAGTTTCATTAAATCCTCTCTTTGCTGGAATTTTTTTGGCAGTTCAGCCTTCTTGTGCTGCCCCTGCAGCTGTAGCCTTTTTGACACAGTGAGAAGAAAAGCGTAAGGAATATTCATCAGATGATGAATCATCCCATTCACTGTTCATATTCAAATAGTCTTCCCTGGAGATGGTCAACAAAGGCATGACTCTGTGTCTGAAGACCTTACAGATATCTTTGCCCTGGAGAGTCAGGGGGCTGTGGAGAGGCTGTTGTACAAGCAACAGAGCAGTTCATTGAGTCTTCACAGATCTTTAAGGCTTTTCATGTCTCCACATTTTTTTCTGGTGATAAAGGAACTGCTGCACTGCTCTTCCTATCCAAACTTCTCCCTGCTGTAGGAGAGATTGGAAAGGGAAGATAGTTAGGACATCTGTCCTGTGTCTTTCCTGGAACACAGAAGTGAGAAAGTAAAGCAAAAAAAAAAAAAAAAAAGGGGGATACTAAGCTAAGGTAACAACTAACTAAGGATGAGAAGAGCAGGTAACATTATTTCCGGTTTCTGGAGGACTGTTGAGTCATCTAGATGAAAAAACATCAGATATATTTCAGATTGCATGAGCTATAGTTTCCTTAAGAGACTCTCTGATTTACATCAAGATTTGATTTACTTCTGGAGCCATTGTTAATATGTGTGTGTGTAGAGCCACTGAAGCCAGCTGGTTACTCATCTCTGCTGGAGAGCTCTGTGCTGGCCTGTTGTGGAAAATTATTGCCTCTCCATACACTCCTGACACACCCGTCTTCAGAACTGCCAAGAAATTTGCAAAAGGCTGTCTTGGCCCTGCCACAGAAGTATGGCATACGAGTTCCCTGCAGTTGTTCTGACCACAGTTTAGTTGGTTATGAATTGTTAATGCTTGCACTGCATTGACATAGGATGTGCTTGTTGTAAAAGTACTAATCCCCATACTGGTTCTGGTGGGTATGTCATGAACTGTTTTCTGGCCTCTACTTACAGTTGCACGTTTCCATGTAGAGAGGTGGAGTTGAAGAGTCTCCCTTCATGGTTTATGATCCCACAACCACAGAATGGCAATCTTTGAGGTAGCCTCAAACTAGCAGCATGGATCGACAACATCCACATCGTAAAAATCACTGGTCTGCATGGTATCACACACCTCGGTAGTTACTTGACAGGAGGGAAGTCTACTGCAAGTGCGTTGATAAATCTTCAGCAATCAGAAGACATTTACTTTCTTCTCAGCTGTTATTTGTGCCTGGAACTTTATAAGTATTGTCAGGGGGCATGCATCTTTTTTACAGGGGGTTTCAAATGCAGTCTTGTGTGCATTGAATTATTTATGTTGTTGGTGGTCATTCTAAACTAACAAGACAATACAGTTTCAATAGTCATTTCTGCACACAACAGTATTTTCAAAATGTAACTGACTGATTTAAGGTTGCCCTACGAAAAATGTGTTTTCTTTTATCACATCCTCAGACTTCAAAATGTAGTGGCTATTTTAGATTTTGATCTATGGCACATGTAAACTAATGGAAACTGACGGAGTTCAACCTCATGCTTAAAATTGACGTTCCAGAATTCTCTGTGTTTATCTCTGTGCTCCCATGAAAGATCTTAGATAATTCCTGACACTCACATTTCTTCCTTCTCATATTCATGCATGGCATATGGAGGACATGTGCTAAATAAGTATGAATAGCAAATGGATGATCATGATTAAACTTTTGTCAGATATTCTGGTGCTAACTTCATTGCACTGGTTTTATGCCACTGTGACACCATTGGAAGTGACAGTTGATACTCTGTAGGCTGGGTATTTTTTTTTTTTTAACTTTTGGATAAGTTCAGGCAAGTGATAATAAGTTTGAATTTTAAAAGCTCAGACATTGGATCAATCCAATAGATGGGGAAATTATTCAGTCTGTCACTTGTTTCTTTGCTTTATTTTCTTAATCCAGCAGAAAGAGTAGCTTGTAAAGAATGTTGCACTTATTCTGAATCTACTAAATTATTTTATTAGGAGATCTAATTACAAAGCCTACTTCTCCAGGCCTACAATCAGTCCTGTATCTATTATGATTTCCTGTATCTGCTACAATTTTCATTGTGCTTGGAACACCACAGAGCTCTCTAGCACTATAAAATCTTTATGGCCAAGAAAGAAAGCA
This sequence comes from Steatornis caripensis, assembly GCA_013398225.1. Taxonomy (NCBI): domain Eukaryota; kingdom Metazoa; phylum Chordata; class Aves; order Caprimulgiformes; family Steatornithidae; genus Steatornis; species Steatornis caripensis. The sequence goes on along the minus strand of VZSC01006336.1, from coordinate 121,793 downwards.
ATGAAAATAAAAATCTGCTACAACTCTGGCAGTAATGGTTGACCTGCAAACCATAGAAGGGACTTGAGTATTAGATGGGACTGACAAGGGAGGTTTTGAATAAGAGGATGGATTCAAACAGTCCTGTCAGCTGAAAGCTCCTAATGTCTTCACACAGTCTGTAGGAAAAAAAGTTGCAAGGAAAGGCAGGTGGCTACAAAAGTCATTTTTCCTGTATGCTATATTTTCCATGTTGTGGGAAGTGTAATATATGTTTTCCAGGACCAGTTTAGAAACCAGAAAGGTACTTTTTCCATGCTCAAACACATTCCTCTTTACAAGACTAGATTTTTACTAACTGGAAGAGTAAGAAATGCTTCCAGCATGAGAACCATCATACTTCTAATAATGACTGACACTATTTGGGTTTATTTCTAAGTGTTTAAAACCCCTAGATATTCTGAGGTTGCTGAAAAAGGAAAATAAAGTATTTTGATCCCAACATGTTATAATGTATTTTTGCATATACTTGTTTTGCTAACAGCTGCAAGACAAGCAGTAATTATACATGCGTTTATAACTGCGGTGAAGGAAGGGTGGAAAGACCAGAACAAATTGTCGTAATACAGAACAGTTCATTTCATGAGCAATAGTGTTCTATAGAAATTTACTAGTGCCAACAGAGTTTATAACCATTTGATCAACTTATTTTGCTTTCCCAATATATTTCCTACATTAATCCAGCCTAGATTTCATTTTATTTTTTCCTCATTTATAAGATGTATATATATGTGAATATACATTAATTTATATGAGTCTATACACATACGAAGCTACCAGTCACTGCCCAGTTGATTTATAGAATGCTGTTTCAAAAGCCACAATGAACTTCTTAAAAAGTGAGATCTGCCAAGATGGCTTTTCAAATGCAGATATATAGAAAGCAGAACAGATGCATAAAGATGAAACCTGGACATACATGACTATAGCTCATTTGTCAGGTGGAAAATCAAACTTTTAACTCAGAAACATAGGCATCTTTTCTTGAATAAAACTGTAAGTACAAAGCCTGAAACCCTGTGTCCCAGATAATTTACCTTAATTCATATTCATTGTTGTGGAGTCATGACATTATAACGTAGTTGCCAAGAGGAATATGTGTGCCCAAGTGTAAATCTCTTTCATAGACCTTTTCTTTGATCATTAAATAAAAAATAAGTGTATACGTCATGTAAAATCTTTTACTGGCAGGCTGTAAGAAAGTGTTTTGTAAATTAGTCTTACCCTTATTTTTGGTATGGGAAAATAATTAAATTTTAAAATATTTTTTGTATATATGTAATGTGCTGCATCATTTGAAATGACATAAAGTCATTCCTACAAAATGGGAAATGGTTTCATTGCATGAATGACAAACGTAAGATTGTTTTTCCTATAAAATTTGAAGCACTAAAGCCTATTCAATTTAAAAAAAAAAGAGAAAAGAGATTTTAAATATTGTGTTTATTATTAAAATGTAAATTGCACAGCATATGTATATTAAATTCATTCTGACTGAGGACATAACATTTTTGGTTCTGACTCCTCACCTTTTTTAAGACACTATTTCAGTGTAGTTGCAATCGAATAAAGCCAAGGAAAAAAGATAAGTGTCAGGTAGTCCTAGTACAAGGGTAATTCCTGTGTATGCTGCTGTTGTATCTCTGGAGGCTGCAGACTATTAAACTGCACTGATTATATCTGTTACCTTAATGCATTATTCATGAAATTGGCACCACAGCATCTTCAAACAGTCTGTCATTTTCCATTACTTTCCATCAAAGAAACCATATGCTGTTCTCACAGTATATTGATACCAGGGCATCCACAAAGCAGGGAATCACGTGGAAGAACTATCTGCTTTCAGATGATTTTTTCAAGTAGTTATTATTAAAAACCACTTTTAGTGGTCTGTTTGATTATTCAGAGCTTAAACTATGAAACTTCAACAAGGATAGCAACTGAAGGGTGCTTTCTCTATGGTGAAAATTATTCAATTCTCATAAACATCTTGCCATTCAACGGAATTGCACTACAAGATATTTTATCAAAGATGTACATTGGATTTTGTTTTGAAGTTTTGTTCCTCAGGCATCTCTCAACTACAATTTGAATACCTAAATAGTAGTGCTTCATTATCAGAAATCAGCCTTGTACCCCACCCCATCCTATGTGGAGTAAATCATGTTTTTGAAAAACAAACTATTTTTTTCAAGATCACTTTTAAGTTAATCAACAATAATCTTATTCTGTGCACTAGCGGATAATCTTTCCTGAAAATGTTGTTAAATTCTCTGTGCACGATTTTTGATCAACATAAAAAAGCTCCCCAAACCCTTTAGGTATCTAATGAGAAGATATAACATTTTGACCTATTCTTATATATATTTCATAATTCCACTATCCTCTTGATTTCTAAACAATGTTTTTATAGGCAATTATTTATTTTATAATATGATTTTTCTAAGTCATCAAAAGCTTATACTAAAGTTACTATTCATTGAAATACACTGATTTTTGACTAGTTATTTTGACTGAATTTTAATCAACATTGAAATTCATTGTCATCTGAGCCATTAGTTAGTAGAGTTAGGTTAATAGTTGGACTCAATGATCTTAAGGATCTTTTCCGACCTAGATGATTACATGATTCTGTGATCAGTCACATCCAGATGTTCCACTGTGTTCATAACCTAACCCTGTATGGAGCATATAAATATTTTATAGGGCTAAGACAAAAAGGCAACAAATTCAGATGTACAGAAGGAATTTAAAATGGATGGTGTTGCCTCAATGTTCTTGTTCTTGTTGACTGATGTTTTTCTTATTCCTTTGGTACCTCTAAATTAAAACTGAACTTAAAATTCAAGGGCTGGGTCACCATTTGTCTATATATAGGATTATTGGGAACATCTGAGGTGCATTCAGTAGAAGTACATCCACATACAGTCCATGAAACTGAGTTTAGTCCCATACTCCTAGATTAATCCATGCTGTTAAGAAGACTTTCAAGGCATGGGGAAACAGACTCCTGGCAGGCCCCTCTTGCTGCTATCACAAGGGGGGTTATGTGTGTTCTATTCTGAACAAAGAAGACGTTTTTCACACACCAAACAAGTACAGTTGATTGATAGCCGAAAATGCATTTCAGCTAAATCTGGATGAAATTAAAAACAATCTGAGCAAACAATCTGTTATGTTAGTTGGAGTAGGTTGGTCATTGTCTCATATTTAATACAACTGATATATTCAAGACATCCAATTCTCTCATATCACTTTGCCCTTAATGGGTTCTCTCAGGGATACAAATTCTTTCTAGTGGAGGGAGCCAGTGCAAGCTCTCAGTACTTGAAAGTCTCTGCAGGCTTATGATACAACAGGACAGTTTTTACATGACCTAATAATAATCAGAACTAACTGATTCGTACTCATGTGAGTCATAGAGTCACACCTCCTTCTTTCTCTTCCAGTAATGAAGAACATTGGCCTATCTGTAAATCTCCCCAAAGCAAGAATATTTCTTTTGGGATTACAGTGAGGTAAAAGTTCAAGTCCTATCTAAGTCAGAAAAGCAGTCATGTGTCAGGGTCCAGCATGCACCTATGGACTTTACAACCTCATTCCTCCTCGCAGGTCTGAGATAGGGGTGGTGAGGGCCAGCTCCATTGCAGAGTGACCTGGGACAAGGTCTGGGAACAGCCTCTGTGAGTGTTTCCTCCTGCAGAGGCTGTGCTGGAGCTCAGACTCTGCCCTGGCCCTCTCCTGGGTTGTGCTGTAGGATTGCCTGTGCCATGACATCTTCTCACTGGCCTGGACCACCACCTGCTGCCTTGGCTCAGCCTGTCCATGTCCCTGTCCCCATGGCCCCTGAGCCACCCCAAGACCTTTTGTGTCTCTGATTACTGTCACTGCTCCTTCTCTGCTCTCCTTCTTCGAGTTCAGTGGGATTGGTCCTCTTTTTGGTGAGATCCCTACCCTGCATGTTGTACTGTCATCCATGCTCCCGGGTCACCTTCCTCATGGATGCGCCCAATCTTGTGGCTTTCTGACACCATGCAGTATCACATTCATATGACAGAGAGTGAGAATTTTTTTAAGTGCAGTTCAGTCCTTTGGGCCCCAGGAGAGATGAATATCATGAAACAGCTGTGACAACTGAAATTTGCAAGCATCTGTGAAAGTGATGACAAAGCTGCTACACATACAAATGGCCTACTTTCTGGCTGTAAGAAACAATCTCTTCATTTCAGTGCCAAGCTACACTCAAGGCACAATTTTCCCTAAAGAATTTTCTTGTGCAAAAATGTTTGAAATTTGTGGGAAGCCTTGTCAGGGAGTCCTGTATTTCAGTAGATATCATTTGCAATTAATTTTGTGTGTGTGTTTGTTTTGGTAGTGTACCGTTGCCTCTACAATATTCATAATGACACTAACATTTTGAGGTTTTGATAACGTATGTATACTGATGGCATATTCTTCATTGTCAAAAAAGGTCAGTTATCAACTTAAAAAATGAGCAGTTTTACTTGTGAGATTTTTGTTAAATTGTTGCAGCACACTCACAGCTGGGAATGTGACAGATGCAGTTTCTTGTACATGCTATCCTTATTTTATTTTGTTGCATTTTGTTCAGTGTAATTTTCCTTTTTTTTTCTCCATATGTTTGATAACATCAGCATATGTTCTCTGCCATAGGAGATGAATTTTAATTGTATCTCTTGTTGTGAGGCTGATGTTATATGACTGAAGATTTACCTTGAGAATGTCTCAATAATGTTTAATGGATCAGTCTCAACCGTTCATTGTATTTAAACTGTCCATACAAAATGCTTATGGATGGTTGGTTATTTGATGTATGCACCAGATGTCTGATGCAGCTCAGCTCACAGGAGCATTGTTTTGATACCAACTATAGGCAATGCTCTGAGACTCACTATTCAAGACATTTAAACATTTTGTACCAAGAGAGCAAAGACAGCCAATGGGTGACTGGTTAATTCATGATGTGACAGCTCTAAAAAAAAAGACACAGACACAGAGAAGTGGTGAGAGCAATTTTATGGTACTCACTTCTGTTTGAAGTCAGAATTTTTCCATTTCAGCCATGTTGCTTTTCCCAACAACTGTACTGGCTTTTGCTGTCCTCTGTATGACTTCATTTTTAGGCATGCTTCCCTCAGCACATACTGCTATGGTATTAGAATTGTCCTCAAATTTCAATATTTACTATTGGTTTAGCATGCTTTCTGCCAACAATAAGACTATTTTCAGATTAAATAATTTGTAATGAATAACATACTTTCTCATATATGTATATGGAACCCATGCACAAACCCACATGATGATAAACTAAATTTGTCCAAGAATACTGCCTTGTCTGGTCTCATTTTAGGTAAAAAACACTTCTAACATTTCACATTTGCTACTGAAACTTACCGTCTTAAAATGACTACCCATTGATCTGCCTGGACAGGAATCTCTATAGATGTTTTCATAGAATTCTGGAACTAATGAATTTTGTTAGAGGCAAGGAGCATAGACAGACCTTGACTTTGTACTCTGAACTTTCGTTGATTTTCTCTGTGAGCTGAAAATCATGTCAGTCTGGTCTTCATCAGTCAGATTACCTTTAGGGAGGACTCTTTCCAACAGATTCTGCTGATTGTTATTCTGTCAAGGACATTTTCCAGAACCTGAGAGAAACAACAAACCACAGTGGTTTTCACTGTCACTATCATGCTTGTAGGGATGGATGACGTTTCCATTTTAAACATGCAATCTATTGTTCCTTTATTACATATGATTATTAACATTTGCTTTGGTGTGAAAAGAAAAAAGATGTCCATATTTAGTCAGAATTATTACTGACTTTACTGGCAACCACTGCCGTACCCTGAAGTATCTGGATAATGATTTCAAGAGTTACTGGTACAGCACTCCCAGATGATCCTGAGCTGGTTGCTGTGGAACTTGATCTAACACTTCTAGTTACGGCAGATTGACAGTTTAATAAATAATGTACACTACAGTTGAAACCTCTGATGAGGTGCTACATATTGCTGCTCAGGACTTTTCATTCCAACTCACTGTTCTGAGCTGTGTTCAGTCAATGAATTATAGCTGTGTCTAGGGATCAAGCTAGACATCTGCTGTTTTAAATATTTCAGTGTTTAAGTCTTCTAGGAGTTGGATTTTACCTGTTTTGAAGCCACTAGACAGTTATTGACATATGACTCTTCTTTAATCAAAGATCAGACCAGAAATCTTCACCATGTATAACTTCTTACAGAGCAAATGCCGAAGTGACAATATCACTGTGTGACCATTCTGTTCCAGTCAACAAGTAACTGGATATCAATACTGTACTGGTGAGGCCAATCTGAAGATCTGAGGAACATCAAGTGAATAATAAGATCCTATTTGGCTTTTTGATGCCACTAACATAACACCTGATCTGTTTGTAGATTAAAATTTGTCATGTCATACAATTCATTTAATGTTACTACACCATAGAGATCAGCATGTTGCTCTTGATCACCTACTTGTGCAAGTTGTAGTCAATAGATTACAAATAGCACTCATGGTGGTGTTTCAGTTGCCATATGGCTAGGATACTCCTAACATTGTCTGGCTATTAGCAACTTTATGCAGTGAATCCCACTGACATGACAGCGATGTTCACTTCAGTAGTGCCCAATCAGGAACATGAAGACCTGTTTTCCAGCATGTGAACACAGTACAAGACAGCTGGAACAGACTTATCAGAAGAGAGGGTGCTATGAAGAGCTGTGAGCTGCAGAGATTGAGCGCACGATGAAGAAGTTCCATTCACTTTTCAGGTCTTGTGTCAGTAGTGTTGTTTTCAAAAATTTTATTGACAAATTCAAGATCCTCTAGAGATATTTGTTCTTGCTTTTATAAAATTGTGTATTTTGTCAGAATACTGCAGACCATTTGTTTTCTTTAAGAGATATTTTCTTCTCATATCTCCAGAGTGAGAATAACAGAACTCACAATTCGTAGGACTACTCCAATGGATATGAACCTTATTGTTACTCCGGATCACTGATGAACCAGGACGTCTTTATGTCAGTTTGTGACTGATTGACTTCCAGCAACTGTTTCTACTGTTTACCATTTTTTTAGTCGATACTATTGATTAAAGATAATAGATAAAGCACAGAATACCCTACACAATTACTTAATTACAGTGAGAAAGTGCCAGTGGTGTTTTGTCTGTGAAAGCAATTTCTTCCATCATTATAGAAGAACAAAAGCTGACAACAGTGAATGTAGAGAGCTCACCTGACTTTCTGCTGGGAACAATATGCTTTGGTGCCAGCTTTTTTCCTTCTCCCAACTTAAATGGACTTTATCTATTTATTTATTAAAGAGAGCAGCTCAATTAAGAGCAGAGAACGTAGATCTCTCAAAAATCTCCATTGCGGCATGGTTGATTATTCTCTTGAATTACATAGAAGACAGAACTAAGGGTAATACTCTATACTATAATTTAGGTAACACTACTAGTTTTGCATATATAGAAACACTTGCATATATAATGTTACAAAGGAACATCAGGTTGAGTCTCTTTGGAAATATAATAAAAATCTGGAGACAGTGTGTGTATCTGAAGAGATCTGTTACTATGGTAAAAGTAACTTAAACTGTTATTCAGCAGTAGCATAATTTTTATGACCATCCCAAACCGATTGTATGTTGGAGTGGTACGTTTTCTTTTCTCTCACGAACACTATCAAGATGGAATTCTCCTTATTTTTGAAGCTAAAAGGATCTCTTCCTTTGATTTACATATCTTGTGGGCATATAATGAACAGCTTATCATTTCAAATGCAAGAAGAGAGTCAACTAATAACAGAAATGCTTAACTTATTTTTAGGATCTTTTATTGTGTTTTTGAGGTGCTTTTTTTGTCTTCTTTTACTTTATGAATGGATCTATATTGGAAAAAAATCATGAATGGAATTACATGTCACCACTGTTTCTTTTTAGATCAAGTGCATTCATTTAAGCTACTTCTCCCCTTGCTTTCACTCCACTTCAAATTGCATTTTGATAAAACAAGGTTTTCAATAGAGGTCATCACAATAAAACAGAAAGACCTTTTTGAACCTGCTCCAGGAAATTACTGTGCCAGAAGGAAATAAGGAATTATTTTAAGTGCTTGAAGTAAAACTCCCCCATTCTTGTTGTGCTTCCAAAATGTCTTTCTTCCCATTTTCTTTTCTTCTTGTTATAAACATGAGCAGAAATTGCCCAGCTGTGATCTGTGTACCAGAAGAGATAGGTAGAAAATTTCCCATTGGTCTGTGAAGAAACAACTACTAAATTGAAGATGGGGATTGTTGATCTATATCTTAAAAAGCATGATAAGGCACTAAATGTAATCCCCCAATGCTTACTTATTTCTATGGTTTATAAAGAAGCATAGTAGCTTTTGCAACCTTTACGCTATCATCCTCATGTCAATATCATTTAGCTTGCACAACAGGAGGTATTTCTCATGAAATAGTTACCACTAGCTCGTTTGAAGAAATCCTGCTCTGATTTTGTTCTATTTCTTTATTTCTGTTATTCACCATCTGACTAGGCTAATGTTATGTTATTGAAAAAAACATGGAAGGCCAAAACAAAAACAGGATTGCATTTATTTCTTGCTTGAACATAAATTAACATAAGTTGATGTATTTACCTATATATTGATGCTATCTATGATTTGTGTAGTAATTAACAAGTATGTGCTAGAATAAATTTGGCAGGTTTTTTTAAAATAAATTATTAATTTCCTGATTTAAAAAATGTCACCTATTGACATTATTAAAGACTTAACCAATTTAATATAACATTATTATGATCTTACAGGAATGTGATTTTTTCATCTCCTGTTAAACGTTACTATAACTTGAACAAAAATGTACATGCAAAGAAAGAGACAGTTTTGTATCACAATGTCTCAGCACAGGCCACCTATTAGCTAAACTCTAGAATACTGGGATATCTAGACTCTATGAAATATTTCTAACTTATAGATTTACTCAATTGGATTTTAATGTAACAAAAAACCCCACGAACATGGATGGGTCCTACATTTTTAGTGGTCATTCAGAATTGATTAGTGACTATTTAGAGAAACTTTTTAAATAATGTGTCTTTACAAAGGGTTCATCGACTACAATAGACTACATGAATACAACTCCTAAAAAGATAACTCTTTCAAATCTCAAAGACAAGTAAAAGAAAGCAAAACAAAAACTAATAACTCATTCCATTAATATTTACTGAATTATATAATAAAAAAGAAAAAAATGAAGGATGAACAATGCTGTCTAAACATGATACATAAGTGAATGTATTTTCTTTTTTAGAAAATCAGAATGAAAACTTTCTTTTTTTTTTTCCCTACTAATTAGGATCAATAAGAGTTAGAAATAAGCAACAGTCTTGACTTGGATTTACATATCTCAAGAAAAAACATCTTCTTTGAAGGTGATCTGAACTTCACGTATATTTAGAATATGTTCTGTTATGTCATTTCATTGTAATCATTGGTGGGAACAATTTACTGTTTTCATTTTCCACCCATGTTAGCTTTACATACACTGTATTTGATGCACTGTGAAAGTATTTACTTCAACAAGTGGAAGGATGACAGACTGGAAATTGTCATTTGCTCATGGAAAAGTTATTGGTAGAAAAGAAACAAAATTTACTATTATTGATCTTCTTTTCCTCTGTGCTAGTACACACCTCAATGAACATTATTTTAAGATTGTGATAGCTTCATCTTGTAGATCACTGAAGGCTTTTTCAGTTTTGGTCTAGACCATAAAACATACCTCTAATGATTAACAGTATTCCTTCTGCTTTCTTTCACTCTCCTTCATAAGAGTGCTGTAAAGTACAGATGCTGCAGTACAACAGACCTAAAAGATAGACTTCCTCCAAATTACATTCCTCAGTTAAAACTTGCAATTCACTACACATAAAAGTCTAAATAAGGACAAACAAGTTTTAAGGCTCATCTTTGCCCCAATGGTATAGAAAGCCTTGCTGAGCATTAATACTAGTTTTCCAATTGCTGAAATATATTAATTACAATGGATGCTCTTCTGGTTTATATCAAAAGAATTTAAAGGAAATGAAGCATTTTGCATCACAACTTCATCATTATATAACATTTTTTTACTAAATAATATAAGAAGGAAATTTTTGGACATACTTGAAAAGTTGTCACTTTCACTTTTTTGCAAGTAAAATACAGACAATGGGTTAAAATTTTGATTCTTACGTAGTCATTTCAATTAATTGTATTCCTTAGCAAGTAAGCTACAATAGCAGGCCACCTCGCTATTATTTTGTGAATCTTTGTTGAAAATTCACAAGAATTATTTGTGAAATTAGTCAGCTGTGAAGAATCTTGAACCATGATGTGTTAAAACAGGATGGAATTGGTCACCATAGAGGAAGAAAAATACTTCCAAATATCAATCCTATTAATTCCAAACATTGCTTTATTTTTTTCTATTTGCATTTTGTCCATATATTTATTTACCTTAGATAGACTAAAAAATAAAGTAAATCCAAGTTACAAACCCTACAAATAGGAGGACCTTAAGAGTTGCAATGATGTAGTATAACACCAGCAGATAACATGTTTTTAGTTGAAATTTTCTCTGTCAAGGTTTTCTTAATACAACACGGGTAACACTCACATCTCATCTAGGCAATTTCTTTGAATACAGGCTTTATTGCCTGCTTGTGTCTACCTTATAGCCAAAATAGAAGCAGAACTACCAAATATTATATCTTATTTTGGAACTGCAGAAAAGAAAAACAATAATGAAATCCAAACAATCACAATAATTCATGGGTTTATAATACTAGACTGGATACTGGTGTAATGATCATGGTCACAACCTACAAGGATTACCCAACCTGCAGTTGTGTAAGATTGTGACCATGGGATTCTCAGGATTCCATAATACAGGAGGACACGGACTTTTGGTTTTCTATTATTTTTTTATTGCAAATTACTACTAGTAAACCAAGTATTTAGTATAGGTTACTACAAAATGACCACTTGTAAAGTAAGTACTTATATACACACACACACACACTTTATTTGTATATTTGATATATCTACATAAACCAAGTTACAACAAAAATACCACTAGTAAAGGAAGTATATACTTAGAATAATTTTATCTATATGCATAGCTAAATGTATTACGTGAAGTGTTACCAATGATACAGCATTCATCACACTGCTCCCAGGAGTGAGATAGAAAAGTCTATTTTCATAGATGTCCCGCATCACAGAGTTTGGAGTCAGCCAGCATCCTCAATGAGGGTCGGATTTCTCCAGGAGATTTCACGCAGATAAACATTTGCAGAGAAGTTTGTGCAGAGGAGCTCTCACAGATAAGCTTGTCTAGGGTAGATAGCAAGTTGCATTTTATGTTTTTGGTGTGGATATGTAAGCGGGCATAGGACATCAGTTCCTGGCTTTGTTCGTCATTGCCGTTTCATTGGTCTACCAGCACATCTCAGCTTCCAATTAGCTTATCAGGGATGTCATGGTCTCTCGCTGAGCTCATTGGGGACTTCTCAGGCTCCCATTGAGTTCACCAGAGCGCTGAGCTCATCAGGGAAGTCTAGGGAACTCCCCGCTTAGTACATATCCATCTTTGACAGAATGTTTACTGGATTGCTTTTATGGCTGTTCACATTAGCTGAGTATGGAAAGACTACAGCAAACCTTGAAGGCAATATAAGAGGATACAAAACCAAATAATGCTCTGTTGATGACTTAGAACTGTCCTTTACTCAGGACTCTTTGTTATATACCCAATAGACCTTTGTTAAAAAAAAAAAAAAAATCCTGTGTTGTATAACCTAAACAAGGAAGAGCAAGAGAAATACAGGCTCTTGTTGGAGAAAAGTGGTACTAATAAATGGTGGATTTTTTTCTTCACAGCTCTCAAACAGAAATAAAATTAATATAAATTATTCTGCAGATGTAATTCTTCTGCTCTCCTTTTGTGTTTCTCAGGGTGTGTAGCCTTTCATTTAGCATCCAGTGAGATTAGTATTACTGGAGAATTATCAGTTCATTACCAAAATGACTTCACTTGCATTGTAAAACTGTTAAAGAAAATACTTTTTCTTTTCCATTATCAAAGATGCTAAACTTCACTTGTTCAGTCTTTCTGGTAAAAGGCTTATACTGAATTTAAATATCTTTCATTTAATATTATTTACTTTATAAGAACAGCATATTGATATTACTGTGGCAGAATTTTCATTATTATCCCTAACTCAGGACTAATAAAGCATTAAAGTTATTAACTCAATAATAATATTTCTACTCAAATTTATTACAAACAAAAAAAACCTCTCACAGGAAAAAAAAAAAAACAAGCAAAAAACAGTTGCAGATACTGAGTGAAAATTAACAAGTTACTGTTTAAGAATAAAACACTAACATAATTCATTTGACTGAAAGTTTTTTCTTTACATCAAAATATCTATTGTAAGAACATAGTTAACTAAGTATACAGATTATTTTCTCCTTCTAATAAGGGGAAATGTACTGCAATGAAACATTACATGTGGCACAAGAACATGCATTCATACAAAAGTAAAAATAAAAATATCAAGGTCCCACATCAACCAACTGAACTACAGCCTTATTTGCAGGATATTTATCTGCTGTATATGATGAAAGTATAAATGATTTGGTAACATGTAAACTCTATGACATCAGTTAGTAACAATTTCTATGGTTCCACGCACCCTTGTTTCACTTAGTAAGATACACTGGTTTGAAGAGTTTGGAACAATGATGTGTGGAATATACATAATCTCCATTGACATTTACTTTTGCAGCTCTGGTGAAGTAATGGAACATATTTTCCTGCTCTCATATTCATATAACCCTAAACAACCTTGCAAATCAGCTTTACTCTTCCATCTTAATAAAGTTATAAAGAAAGAAGAAATAATAAAACATAAATTTTTCTTCTGTTGGTATCTTAGTCATAAAAATCTGACTTTTCTCCTTTTTGAGTAGTGATACTTGGACCTTCTTGATTGTAGGTCGGGATGAATGTTAATAGATTCAGACTGTGGAACTACACAATATCAAGATTTGGTCTTTTAATAGTTTCTTTCCCTTTATTAGTAATATGAAAACGACTTAAGTTATGTTAAGAAATGGTTAGAGATTCAGACTATGTCTAGCTCTGGCCAGGAGGAACTCTTGATGCTACTGTAGCAAAAGATTATAATATGTCAAATACTAACATTTTTTCACAATTGAAAGAAGGACGCTTTCAGTACTTTTTTCTTGTACAGTTGATCTTTCATAGTGAATAAAAAAGTTTCTTAACAGAAACAACACAAAGTGTAACTTTTATAGCAGTCACTATTTATTGCTAAGGCAGCTATTTTCCACACATTTTTTAACATCTTCTTCAAGACTTGCTCTTCCAGTCTCATATAGTCTTGACATGTTCTACAAGTCCAGTTTTGAGTAGTTATGAACAGATTAAAAGAATAAGTGGAGGTTTGTATAATGTATTTGATATCAAACAGTATTATTTCAGTATCATAGTTATTTCAGCCTTCTTTCTCTTGAATTTTGTCAATGGTTATTTCTCATGATACTTGTAACCTTAGGCTAAGAATTGTTAACATTAAAAAAATAGTAAAATTGCTACATTAAAAGAAAAGAGAAAAAAAAAGATTACCTGAAAACACAGGATCTCCCCTACAATTTAATAAACTTTTCTTCTTCCTTAAACAGCAACATTACACACAAAACATTGTGTAACCAGCTACCACACCTGATGAAGTAGCTGGGCTCTATAAAACAGTTTGTTGATGTAATTGAAGGCAAAGTAACTAAAAGTCTTATTTAACTTATGAACTGAGATTATAAAAAAACTTGCCTCAAAATGAAATGTGTTTTAGGAGTAAAGCTAAAGGAAGACTGCTATTTGAAACTTTTTTTTAAGCTTAACTTAGATGTTTCTAATAGTAAAATTTATGTAGAAAATTTTAGTCCTTAATTATTGAACTGAATTCAGAAAAGAAAAGTAAGATTCTGTGCATTTTTTAGTTTGATTGATTGATTTTGAAGCTTATTTCCTGATTAGCTACTGGCAAAGGAAAATCTTAAATAAAAATGATAAGAGGGACTAAAAGGAATTCTAGAAAACATTAACTATAAGAAGTGTGGTAAACAATCCTCCAAGCTTTATTTTCTCATGAATAATATGCCAGTTTATACTAGTCATATACTATACTAGTCATATGGTGTAAAGAAAGCTACTCTGATCATGATCATAGTACATAAAAATATAAAGAACTCATTAATAACAGCATTATTAGGAGCCTAGCTATCACAGAACTATGCATGCTTCTTTAACAGGTAATTTTTACATGATTAAGTCTTTTGAAACTTTTGTGACTTCTAGTAAGATGATACACTTTGGTGTACCAGCACTGTGCACTAATGCAGAGGTTTTCTTCTCTTAAAATATAGATTGTTCAACAAGTAAGCCTGTAAAATAATAAGGTTTTCTCCCTGTTCCAAGCAATTGCATCTTAATTTTATGGCTTTGCATTTGTAGTGTGCAAAGAAGTCAGGAGGAAAACTTTCAGACTAGAAACATTTTTTTCTAGTCTGAAAAACACCAGAAGCAGATACGGAGATGCTAGGATTACTGTGTGCCGGAAGAAGTTTTCATTATCTTTATGTATAACCATGGACTTCCCAAATGCTGTGCTGTGGCAAATGCAGTAAGTTAGCTCCACGTTCACCTACTCTTTCACTAGGAAATGATAGACTTTTTTCTTGGGATCAGAAGCTGTACTTCAAGGAAACTGGCTTTTCTAGCAGTCTTGAAACCTTTTATGGGGAAGACAAGGACTCTCAAAAGCTCTTGAAATTCACTGCAGAATGGGAGAACAAAAGAGATGTAGATATTTACAGCAGCCAGCAAATCATTCTTTCATTATACACTTTGGAGAAATAGACATTCCTATGTCTTGTTTTTTGCTTTTTTTTTTTCTCTTTTTCTTTTTTTTTTTTTTTCCCCCCTAGTGTCTTTTGAGAATTTTATCCTCATCTTAAAGGATAAATTCCACACGGATTCAGGAAGATGGCTGTTTCCTTCTGCTTTCTTGTTACAGTTTGATCCTGCATTCAAAGAGGGAACGTAATATTTTGGAAATAAGGAAGAGTGCAAACATTCACAAAACCTGTAGATGTATATCTATTTTAGTAATAGTAATATTTATTTTGAATTGTTTTCAGAACACAGATCTTAATCATCCAGTTACTATGATAGTAAGAGCTTAATTTTCAATTGCTTTTGAAGGAATTTATAATCAATGATCAAATCATTAATTAAATATATTCTCGGGATTTTTTTTTTCTTTTTAAGAGTAGAAGCCTGTCATTTGGCTATGAACTTTACAATAACAAAGGCCACACTACTGCATTTGAAAAAGAGTACAGAGAATCTACCTGTGGCAGTATGACAGAAGAAATACTTTTGATGCTGTACAGTAGCAGTCCATTGTATCTCCTCAACATTATTGCCTCTCTGCTGTTCTCGTGTCTCTTTTTGGAGCCTAAGCCCTGTCTCACTTATTTAAAACAAAGTAGACTTCAGTAAGCCCACAGTTTTTTTCTAGAATAAAAAAATATAAAATATATTCAGGAAACAAGCTTGTCTAAACAGACATCGTATTGTTCAGTATCAAGATCCATTTCTGTTAGAAAACAAAGCAAAACTCAAACACCTATGGGTTTCAACCTTCGAGACATTGATTTCGTCCTGTACATCACCATTTGGTAAAGAACATATTTAACAATGCTGTTTACTTATAATCATTCAGATTATTTACTTCTGATTTCAAAGTCATACTACAAGGAATTCTCTCTGCAGTCTTTGCATATTATTTCTCTGCCCTGATCCATGATATTTTCTAAGGGATGAAGATACATCTTTTGAATTTCAACAAGATAAGGGGAGAAGCAAAGCCTTACTATAATCCTGCACAATCTTAGGTCATAAAAGCATGAAAAAAAGTTGTAAATCCCTCTCTTTTTACAAAGGCATACAATCTATTTTTGCACCATTTTTGGGAGATATTGAACATCATATGTTAAAACCACTTGTTCTTGTTCAGCATCTTACTGAATGTAATGAGTTTTAAAATACCACGAGAGTGGGGAAATAGGAAGGAGAAGTCTAAAAAGATATTATAGTCTCTGAAAAGGAAGCCTGCTTATATCCTGGATACTTTTGTAATACTCCCAGGAAATCCAAGGTAGAACTAATCTATTTGTCTATAGCAGATTAAATATATTTAATTCAAATACATTACAGATACTCTGCTTATATTTGTCTATGTGCTATTAAAAATATAAGATAAAAGCATGAAGAATAATGTTTGCCAAACTGAATACAATTTTGAAATAAGAATGTTCATACCCTTCTCTGCAGTTTTCTCCCTCTTCTCACCTCCTCCCCTGCCCTGATACAGTGTTAATTACTTGTTTTTCTTTTAAAGAATAGCACAGGTTACTACAACAGGTAAGGTAGTATGACTACACCTCTAATTTTCTATTTAATTCCAATTATTACAAGATTCAAGAATCACTAAAATCATTTGACATAAGTGGCATGAGGTGACAAACTAGAAGAATTTGGTAGGAGTAATAAAGAGAGGAATACTTAAAACTGCAGACTTTGTCTCTTTCCTTCTTTTAGGCAAATATTCCTGACATATTGTCTGGCACACTGTTACTTCTGGAAACCAGTAGTTTTATACTTTTCTCCAAAATTGCACTGCCATAGGAAAGTGAGAGAATAATCTCAAGGAGGATATGGAATTATTATTTTTATTCTGTTCTTTCTTATGCAAATGATAGCTTCACAGAGCACAAAGAAAGTTAAATTCCATTTCACATACATTCAGTTCTGACCTGTAGGAAGGCAAAGAAAAGTCAAAGAGCTTGATGGCCAAAGCCAAAAGATCTTAGAAATAGCATTGAATGTTCTCTTTCTCTTCGAAGAACATGGCAAGAGTAACATCCAAATAATATCCACTCTTTAATAAGGCTTTAAACTATAAGAAATGCTAGCCATCAGCCTCTTCATCAGCTGGCAAAGAATAGGCAGGAAAAACCCTTCTGCAAGACTCTAGATGACTGGGAATAGAAGAGGGAAATAAAACACTGGCAGAACCATTCTCTCACTTGAATTTTATAGTAAGGCTCTATTTAGAACTCAGTCCTTCACAGTATTGTAAAACGTACTGTCAGGTAACTATGTGTTTTGCTCTTAGCCAGAAATGTAGCTGGGGAGTTACGGCTTTTGATAGTCATGCTACAGACAAACAAAAGACCGTACTTCAGTGACATTTAATATTTTTAATGATGCAATTTTTATAGTTTAAGAAGTAAATACAAATGTATATGAATAAAATAAGTTATGAGATAAACTGAAAATATCTCTTTATGTGTGTGCTTTAAATGTATGTGTACATGAATTATAACCTGTTTTATTGTGCCCCAAACTAGTTCTTCTGAAGTAACACGAAAAGAAAGAGTTTTGAACCAGTCTAAAAAATGGTTACATTTTTATATTTTGGGAAAAAAAACCACCAAACAAACCAGCGATTTCAACTTTCTACAGCATTTTATTTATAAGAAACTTAAGAAACGTCTTTTCTGGAAGTGTTCAAACACAAACTTAACAAACAATTATAAAAACGATAAATTGTAGAAAATAAATTAATTCATTTCTTAGTACTGCTACTCAGGTAGAGATTTCACTTATACTACATTAAAATACATGAAATGTATATAATTAATTTCTGTGCAGAAAGCTCATAAAATGCAAGTAATTCAAACACGTTCATATTATTGAATACATCACCTTGTATTCATCCAAAAAGTTACAATAATGTATCTATCTAGACAGACTGAATGGGTGAATTCATGGCTATGTTCAAAGTTTTTTGCCCTTTCTTACTTGTATGGGATCAAATAGTTGAGATGATTACTTTTGTGTTACATGGGAACTCTCATAGGGAATGATTTTTGTTTTGAAATAAGCAACACCAGAACAGCTTCACACGGAAAGGCTGATGAATGTCAACACAGTTGACATCGGTCCTTTAGGTCGTGGGGTGGAAACAGGAAGTTTAAGGTAATGTAAATCTATATTCTTTTTCCCCTGGATATTCTTCTGTCTGTGTTTCTATCAAGAGATATGGGGAATTTTAGTCAAACTAGATCTTGAAAAACTACTACTATATCATAATCTTCAGGACTACTTCTAACACTATCATTATTAGCTATGGTATGCTATCTCTTCAAGGCCACACAATTAGATCTTGAATCCTAGGTTGGTAGCCATAGGATTTTGCGACTCTTTCAAGCTTAATACCATCTGATAGTCCAAAAATGTTCAGAAATAGAAGCAGAGGAGCTCTGCTGATTAATTCAGACAGAAGCATCCTGTCAGAAGTTGAGGAAGAGGGTGATAATTCCCTTACCATATAAACAAATGGGATTAGGTGCCTAATTCAGTTATACCACTGAAAACCAGAATATTTTCTCATAGTTCTGTGTTTAGAGGGCATCACTGAAAGTTATTGGGAACAGATGCAGAAATTTTTGTGGAATAAAGCAGTCTGTTCTTCTTCTTTGGGAAATATGAATCTGATTGTCTTGTAAATTTCAGAAGCCTTTTCCATTCATATGTCATTCAATCTTTTTCCCTAATGGAAATTTTGTTTTAGTAAACTCCTAGATACTTTTGCTTAAAGCTAGTAGTGAAAAGACCTATAAGTGTGAGAGTTTCTAAGTGTATTGATTGATAAATTCAAAGTTTTATGAGTTGTGCTGTAGTCCTGTCAGAATCTTTTTTCTCTGAGACCTTAAGCTTGTAAAATAAATAAATGAAACCCATTTACACGGATACACACTGAGAAACACATGCAGAAATAACACAATGTGGGGGCTAACATTTGCACACTGTATTTCCTCCTCTCCATTTTGGGTCCTATGCTTCAATTTTTCTGTGAAGCTGGTAACGTTAAGACTGTGTAGAAGGTATGATGATTCTTGTGTTTGCTCAGCAACTTTCGGAATGAATAGTGATTAGAAAGTAATTGTTATGAGAATACAACACTGTTTACAAAGCCTGCCTCTTGAACTTCACTGGTAGGGGAGGATCATTTTAATAAAGCATACAGCAACTGTGTCATTTGCCATATTTTACTGCTGATGGGCTTGTGTATTGATGGAAATTGACAACTTGGCTCTTACAAATCTTTATTTCTGCTGACCTTTGTTGTTGTATCCAGTACACTCCTTAGGTTGCAGTGATAGACATTCAGCACAATTAGAGCAATAAAATGCTTGTGGAAAACTTGAACTCCTCTGTCTTACTTGTTCTGAACAGGATTTCCTATCTTCAATTTTCCATAAGGAAATTGTGTGCAGGATCATTTATTCAACAATTAACCACAAGTCATTTGCAAAACAAATTTTTATCAGGGTCTATACTTCATGGTTCTCAGTCTGCAAATACTTCTGTTCAGCAGATAAAACTGTAGACTTCCTATTCCAGAAATGAGAAATAATGTGATATATGCAAACTCCTGGAGGTCTGGAATACAGATCAGCAGTGAGGAAAATGTTCATTTGTCACTCTTATACCTCAAACACATTAGAGAAACATGGCCATTAATATTTGAAACCTGCTTAGTCTTTTAACAAAAAAATGGAAAAGAAGAAGACATTAGAAATAGATAAATGTTTTTAAGGGTTTATGAAATTCTTTTTCCCAGAAGTTCTGAAGCAAATTCTTCTGTAATTCCAGTATTACAGTAAGCCATTTATTCTAAACACAACAGGAAAAAGAGTATCTATCACTTGGATATTTTTAAACTGTCTCACATAATACATTCCTGATAAATGAAGCATTGCGAGGCCAACCTCTAATGAGGAAAGAGCACTACCAGAGAAAGCACTATTGTTCTTGTATTACCTTTAATCTCAAACTGCAGATGCACAGATAGCCTTTGTTCTTTGGGAAGAAAAATTTCTTTTTCAATATGTTCAATTCATTTGCTTTGAATAGCACAAATACACCCACATATATTATTTTCTCTGAGTTTTTCATCAAAGAACTTATCAAAGTGAAGAGGCATTGACCTTCTATTCCTTTAGCATTTCACTCATATTGAGTCACCACCTAAGTAATGCTGTTATAACCATATTTGGCAAAGGACCGTGTTATCAAAATACAGCTTTTTTAGAGACACTTTTGTATTACTCGAAAAAAAAAAGTAATGAGTGGTTAAGTCAGTAAATGACATTTTAAAAGTAAAACTTAAAAAGTGTTTATGAGCAATCATGGTTAGTGGAAAATGTAACATTTATCATTGATTTGGAATCTGTTATAAATTTTAGCAACTGGGTTTGAAGTTTGAGTGGTCAAAGTGCAAAGAGAAAATATGCCCCATGAGCCCATGTTTAACAGCCGAAGGGACTTCAGCCAGTGAGACAAAAAACGATTCAGCATGAACTATCATATTTCATTTTTAATGAGTCTGAAATTAGTGCAGAAATAATTACTTCATCAGCAACCTTCCAGCTCTTTGGATGCACAAATTTGAAAGGACAAGAATGTCTTAATTGACATTACACCCAGACTGCACCTATCCTTCCAAAATGGTATATTTCAAAATTGCTTTATTTCATTTAGAAACACATAAGAATTCCAAAGAATTTTAGAAGATAAAAGGCATACTTTGAGTAGGTTGAAGAACTCATGAATGTTGCCGAAATTATATATGAATGTACTTCTTTATTAATGTAATAGCTAGTCATAACATGGAAGCCAGGGTCGTGCACATGTTGAAGTTAAAAAATTCAGGAAATGCAGCTCAGACTTTGAACAAAAGAGTAAGATATTTTTTCAAACACAAATAGAATATGTGTCACTCAAATCAATGAAGTGTTTCTTCATCATCCCACACACAAAAATATTTTGTAAAAGAAAATCTTTGGACATTTTTAATTGTCCTGACTTTATAGTAAAATGAATTAAAAGCACCAAGAAAAAAACAAAAGATCATACTATATGAGTATGAACCACTAAAATAGACAGTATATATTTCTGATATAACTGAAATGTCTCCGATAACATTTTATAACAAAATAATCATTGTAAAGGTTTGAGGAAACTAATTTCAATGATATAAAAGTCCAAAAAGTATAGCGCTGCAAATATGATTGCTGCACATGTTCATGCGTGAAGTTTTCTATTTACATATGCAAACATTTGTTGAAGAAGTATTTCAGTCAGTAGGGAAGAGAGTGAAAATGATTCTAAACATTTTAAAATGATACATTTCTCTCCTGAAAAATACAATGAACTTTTTTAATACAAACATTGACTTTTTTTCTATTAAAAAGTTGATTTTATGTTAGAATACAATTAAAAATTATGTTAATTTATTTCAATTTTGTTAGGCTTAAGATGAACTAGGTTTTCTTCATGATCTCAAAAGCTGCTAATGCTTTCTTGTCACAACTACAAATTTTAAGTTTTTGTCATACTCCAGTTAGT
The DNA here is from genome assembly GCA_013398225.1 of Steatornis caripensis. NCBI lineage: Eukaryota > Metazoa > Chordata > Aves > Caprimulgiformes > Steatornithidae > Steatornis > Steatornis caripensis. The sequence goes on along the minus strand of VZSC01006336.1, from coordinate 100,089 downwards.
TACTCATGTTTGCGTCCACATCCTCTTTGGATCAAATGGCAACTTCCCTCTTCCTCAAAGCTGGGGCCTGCAGAACTGCTGCTCACTGCAAGTTCCGTACCACCTGTAGAACTCCAGGCATAACATCAGGGTGGTTGGTTTCTCTGAACAGGCCATCACCATCACCACAAAAGAAGACAACCACAATCCTCATCCAAGCTGCAATTTCCCTCCCCTCCTATTCCAGCGTGGAAAAGAGGTTCCATACCTGCAAAACCATTTCCTATACTGGAAGGAACAGTGTAGTGTTATGGATGTGAGATGACCAGAAGTGGATTCAGGCATTTACACGTGGAGGGCCATTCTCAAGGCCTTCTTCAGAAACATGATGCTGTTAATCAAATGTCAGAGCATCACCTTCAGGAAGCACACCACAAAGAGGGCTCTTACTACCCTGAATTGTAATCTCCTAATATAGCCCAATAACTAATTTAAGTCAACACATTCAGCCAAATGTTCAGTGAATAGTGTCACAACTTTCTCATTTGCTAGAAAGAAAATCCCTACAAAGTCTTTCAAGTACACCTAAGCTGTAAGTACAGCCATGAAAACACTTAAAGGGTGTGATCAAACCACTCTTTCAAGTTCCCTTGGTTGTTTTAAAAGCAATAAGGGTTTTTTTGAGTGTCTACACATTTTTTTTCAACCTCAGGAATAATTATTTAAGGGGCTTTATTTTTATTTTAAACTGTCTCCAGCGTTTTAACATTCTTCTCAAGATATGAATAGTAATAACTGAATCTGCAACAGGCACCTCTTTACTCCTGTTTCATATTCCCACTAATTAATTATTACATTTATGACATTGGAAACTATTGGAAACTCCTATTTAGTTGATTATCTACATAGTCTTTTGGAATATTTGCATCCTAATGGTTGTCTCCGTAATATATTTTTTTCATAAACACAACTTGCATTATTTAGTTCTGAAAAGAATATTCTTCATGTCCTAGCTTACCAACTGATCCATATCTTCTTGTGGCAATGATCTGTACTCTTCGTTATTTAACCTGTTGCACAGTCGTTGTCATTTTTAAAGTATTGACTGTAAAATCATTTCTTCCAGGTCATTGATAAAAGTCAAAATAATGCAGAGTCAGGAATCTATTCCTGCTCACCTTCCCTCATAATGCATTCAACCTTGTTACCTTCAGGTTTTAATCACATTTATTCAACAATTATTATTATTAGTGATAACATTCTATATTTATTTATTTTATGCTACATTTAAAATCCCATAAATGTAACTTTTTGTATAACATTAAATTTCATGTTTTTTAAGATATAAGATGAAAAGAAGATATACAAATTTCTGGAAGGTATTTTGATTAAAAATGCACCTGGATATAGGTATATTTTAGTTCCCCAGGGCAGATGGTAGGGCATATTTACTCGATGCAAAACATATTAGAAAGGTAGGCTTTTATCCTTCCCATGTGCACTCATGACCGAAATTAGTTTGTAAGGAAATTATTCTCAACCTGTCAAAGTCTCCCTCAGCAATATCACTAAGCACATAAAAAATATTTTATAACATGTATTTGGGTATTAGTGTGAGGGAGCTGGGGTTAGGACATGGAAAGTGAGGTCCGTGTTTATTGATGACTCTAGACGCCAGTTTCCCACAGTAAAGAGAGACATATTATCACAGGAGAAGGCACTGTACACTGTTGATCAGACTTTTCGATAGGGCAACGAGGAATTGAAGAAATATTGGACTGCAACTCACATTAACATATTCCTGTCACAAACTTCCTTAGCCTGATTTTTCTTATTATTTCCAGGTAGAACGCCTTCACAGACAGTAAGATTGAGATTCATGATTAAATATGTGTTGATATATAGTCCACTTGCATTTCCTGAAGTAGCTATTTAAGTTCATAAGATGCTTCCTCTCAGGTGTTGAATAACTTATCTACTCTTATGTTCACTGGAGGCTCTGTAGATATGAACCTTTGTGAAGACAACATTTCTAATCATTATGATTTCAACAAAGTGATGTCACAAGTCACATTCCAAGAAAACTAAACTTCCATCTCCTTTCACTGCACCCTCTAATTCTTACATAGTTCTAACGTAATTCTTACATAATTCTTACATTATGTCTGTACTCCCGTTGAGAGGCAAATCCTTTCTCAGACCTTGAGAGTACGCTAGACTCTTATAATAGGGTGAGTCTGTATAGGTAGAAATAAGTTTCTTATATAGGGCACAGGTGAATGGCTTTTCATCTCATGGAAGAGCATGTTAAAACTGCTGTGCCTGCTATGTTCAACAATAGAAGTCTCTACTTCACCAAAGACATGGGAGAAATAAACCAATATTGCACAATGTTTCCCGGCACTGGACTCAAGGCCCCAAAAATATGTACTACATGATGAGACATGTACGCACAGAATTATAGAACCAAGGAANTGTAAGGAAATTATTCTCAACCTGTCAAAGTCTCCCTCAGCAATATCACTAAGCACATAAAAAATATTTTATAACATGTATTTGGGTATTAGTGTGAGGGAGCTGGGGTTAGGACATGGAAAGTGAGGTCCGTGTTTATTGATGACTCTAGACGCCAGTTTCCCACAGTAAAGAGAGACATATTATCACAGGAGAAGGCACTGTACACTGTTGATCAGACTTTTCGATAGGGCAACGAGGAATTGAAGAAATATTGGACTGCAACTCACATTAACATATTCCTGTCACAAACTTCCTTAGCCTGATTTTTCTTATTATTTCCAGGTAGAACGCCTTCACAGACAGTAAGATTGAGATTCATGATTAAATATGTGTTGATATATAGTCCACTTGCATTTCCTGAAGTAGCTATTTAAGTTCATAAGATGCTTCCTCTCAGGTGTTGAATAACTTATCTACTCTTATGTTCACTGGAGGCTCTGTAGATATGAACCTTTGTGAAGACAACATTTCTAATCATTATGATTTCAACAAAGTGATGTCACAAGTCACATTCCAAGAAAACTAAACTTCCATCTCCTTTCACTGCACCCTCTAATTCTTACATAGTTCTAACGTAATTCTTACATAATTCTTACATTATGTCTGTACTCCCGTTGAGAGGCAAATCCTTTCTCAGACCTTGAGAGTACGCTAGACTCTTATAATAGGGTGAGTCTGTATAGGTAGAAATAAGTTTCTTATATAGGGCACAGGTGAATGGCTTTTCATCTCATGGAAGAGCATGTTAAAACTGCTGTGCCTGCTATGTTCAACAATAGAAGTCTCTACTTCACCAAAGACATGGGAGAAATAAACCAATATTGCACAATGTTTCCCGGCACTGGACTCAAGGCCCCAAAAATATGTACTACATGATGAGACATGTACGCACAGAATTATAGAACCAAGGAATCATAAAATGGTTTGGGTTGGAAGGGACCTTAAAGAGCACCTAGGTCCAAGCCCCCTGCCATGCATAGGGACACCTTCCACTAGACCAGGTTGCTCAAAGCCCCATTCAGAGTAGCCTTGAACACTTCAAGGGACTGGGCATGCACAACTTCTCTGGGCAACCTGTTCCAATGTCTCACAACCCTTATTGTGAAGAATTTCTTCCTAATGTCTAATCTAAATCTACCCTCTTTCAGTTTAAAACTGTTACACCTCATCCTATCACTCCATGATCTTGTACAAAGTCCCTCTCCAGCTCTCTTGTAGGACCCCTTTAGGTACCAGAAGGATGCTATGAGGTCTCCCCAGAGCCTTCTCTTCTCTCATCGGAGCAATCCCAATTCGTTCAGCCTGTCTTCATAGGAGAGGTTCTCCAGCCCTCTGATTGTCTTTGTGGCACTCCTGTGGACTCACTCCAACAGGTCCGTGACTTTCTTATGTTGGGGGCTCCAGAGCTGAATGTAGTACTCAGGCAGATTGTCACGATAGTGGAATGTAGGAGGAGGAGAATCACCTCCCTTGACCTGCTGGTCATGCTTCTTTTGATACAACCTAGGATATTGTTGGCCTTCTGGGCTGCGAGCACACATTGCCAGCTCATGTTGAGCTTCTCATCAACCAACACCCCCAAGTCCTTCTCCTCAGGGCTGCTCTCAATCTATTCTTGTCCCATCCTGTATCTGTGCTTGGGATTGCCCTGAGCCATGTGCAGGATCTTGCAGTTGGCCCTGTTGAACTTCATGTGGTTCACACGGACCTACTTCTCAAGCCTGTCTCCTTCTGTCACTCAACCAGATAATGTATTGAGCTGAAGGAAGGTCTTTTTGCACCTGCTTTCTGCACACCAGAAGGGATCAGAACAGAAATAAGCTGAAACTGATTCACCTCAAACTAAGATCAACAGTATTAAGGCTTTTACAAGGACACATCACCTCCCGCTGCCTCAGTCACAGCTTGTGGCATTTATTCAAACAGCACTAGGCATATACTTCAGTGGATCAGTTCAAACTTCTGAAATTGAGACTTGTCAGCAGCATATCTTGGTTACAGAATAAAAATGAAGAGGGGAGACGTGTCTGGCACAAAGGCATATGTGATGACAGTGCTTTTTGTTCCAGAAGATGACTGAATTCAACAAATGCAAGAAGCAGAGGGATACATCTCTGGGCTCTGCTCCTAAATATATATATGATGATATTACTTATACAAATACTTGGTGTGGGTCCACATGGCCTTGATGGTAGGTTGTGTGTGGAGTAGGAAAGATCACACCAACTTGTTAAACAGATGAGCTCCTGCTAGGCTGCAGGGCTAAACTCTTCATAGAACAAAGAACATGTTAGAACAGCTGCCTCTTGTGTACCTTAATACTTATAAGCTTACAGTGCAGTTCCATCTCATTACACCCTTCAGATAAAATCAGGCATGTCCCCCAACATGAGCAGTTGTCAGCCAGTGTCTGTACTATTTTCACAGTTCAAAGAACTTTTGAGAGGTATTCCCCTCTAGTATTTTTCAGGAAAGTATATCTGTCTGAAACATCTTCAAGCATCTCTTAACAGGGGAGATCCAAGGACTACCCACACATTTCAGTATCTTGGACAGTTTGTGTTCATTTTAAAATAAAATTTTAAATATTCACTTTAAGAAGAGAATACAAAGTGGTTCAGGAAGTTCTGGCTGAGGACATAGCTATATATGTGGAGGTGAGTGTCAGAAGTTTCACAAATGAGATAATTGACCTCAAACACATATTAAACTGCACTAGACCCCCAGCAACAGAGAAATCATTCTCTTAAATATCTACTTTTAGCCAAATGATTTTCATTCCTAGAAAGTAATCCACTTGATTTTAACACTGGTGTCTAGTTCTGTATTAGTCTCACGCTAGTGAGACTAATAGTGTGGCCAGCAGGTCAAGGGAGGTGATCCTGCCCCTCTACTCTGCCCTGGTGAGGCCACATCGGGAGTGCTGTGTCCAGTTCTGGGCTCCCCAGTACAAGAGAGACAGGCAACTACTGGAGAGAGTCCAGCGGAGGGCAACAAAGA